>PVKN010028326.1:0-13280 GCA_004027915.1 Capromys pilorides
AAGAAGAAAGAAAGAAGGAGAAATTTGAAAACTAAGCCAGGTGTGGTGGCACACGCCTGTAATTCCAGCACACGGGAGAATAGTTGTGAGTTTGAGACCAGCCTGGGCTGCAAAGTGAGCTCAAAGCCAGCCTGAACAGCATAGTGAGACCCTGACTCAAAAATCAAAATTTTGCCTCTTTGATGAATTGGCTCTGTACGTGTTCACAGCGTGTGAAGACACAGGGTTCTTATCTGTAGCCTCAGGCTTCTGAGGAGGGGGTGGGGGTGGGCCCTTCCTAGCCTTTGCCCTCCATCAGAGACAAGTTCTGGAGCTGGTGCCACTGAGAGCTTGCACAAGCACACATTAGGAAACACAGCTTGTCGAAAGCAGCTGTGAGAAGGTAAAGGGCAAACCGTTGGTCCCCTGAGGCGGGATATTCCTCCGTGACCTCTCAAGCTGTTCCCTGAGGTGGCAGCCAAAACAAGTACTGCTCTGTTCTCCCTTGCTTGGCGAGTGAGTGAGTCTTCAGCCCTGAATGTTTTCTCTCTTTGCAACTAAAGGACCATCGGGGAGCTGTGCCATGCTCCTGGGATCCCAGCTGCGCACGAGACTGAGGCAGGAAGATGGTCCGAGGCCAGGATTTTCACACCAACCTGCGCTAGTGAGTTTAAGGTCAGCCTGAACTGCATAACAAGACCCTGTCCCCACAAAATAAGGCTGGGGATATAGCTCAATGGTACAAGTGCCCGCCTGGCAAGTGCAAAATTCTGAGTTCAATTCCTGGTACCAAAGCCAACAAAAATAAAATAAAATGCATAAATATAATAAGATTACACTGTGGTCACGTGTTCCCTAAGATCATTTCAATTCGGCTGTTCTACAAGCTGGATGAATGAATGAACTTTGTCTTCCCATAAGCACATGCTCGGAAATATTCTGGCTTTGCGGGGGGTGTTTCCACATGGTCCTCTAACCATGTAATTGCCCTAGATGAAGTTCCTCTCTCTCCCTCCCTATCTCCTCCTCCTTCCATCTCTACTTCCTGCATTTTTTTTTTTTTTTTTAATGTAATCCAGGCTCCCCTTAAACTCACTATATAGTCTGGCTGGCCTGGAACTACCAGTGATCCTCCTAACTCAGCCTCCCATGCACCTAGATTCCAGGCACACCCTTCCCTCGCTGGCTTCTTGCATTGCTTTATAATAACATTAAGAAGATATACGCCTTTATGTGTATATCTTCAGAATGATGTCTTTCACCTTTTGAGGCTCAAATTGATTTTTGTTCGCTTTGGTTTGAGCCAGGTTTTGTGAGTAAAGGGTGTGGCCAGGCATGAGGCCACCGCTTTGGCAAGAGCTGATTCCCAGGGAAGACTGCAGACTCTGAAATGTGCGTGGCAGTCACCAGGTCACAGGGCACGCTTGCCGCCAGGTTCAGAACTGCTGACGAGCAGCGTCCCAGGAGCCCAGAAGCAGGGCTCCAGGCCTTCCTTTGCATCTGCTTGTTTGGTACAGGATTGCCCCCTAAGACTGTGTACCCCTTTTGGGTTGTACTAGACACAGCTGTGACTTCTGTTTTTAAAACGTGCTGGTTTGTTCAGCTCCACAAAAATGTGTTAAAATGTGAAACCTAATAAGTGCCAAAAAAAGAGAAAAAGTCATCAGTTCCAGGTTACTTTGAGAAGTGGGCCGCGTCTTTATTTCCAACACGCTCTCTAGCTTTCACTGGAGCATGGAGGCCTCAGTGTAAGAGAGCAGAGAGAGCCGACTTCTCCCCTCTTGCTGCTCTGTGGCCAAAGCTTCCTGGCTAAGGGTCTTACACAGACGCTGCATGGAGGGCCGCGTGGTAGGAGCTAGCACTACGTGGATGGCCGCATTTATGGGGATTTTTTTCTTTGAGCCACAATCTCATTGTGTATCCCAGGCTGGCCTTGAACTCATGACAATGCCCCTGCCTCAGCCTCCCCAATACTAGGATTACAATTGTGTGTGCCACCATGCCTGGCTGATCCAAATGTTTGGCTTACAGATTTAATTTCACTGTGATCTGCCATTTAGGCAGTCATTCTAAATTGCCTTCAACTGTAAAAAAAAGTCACATTCTTTGCTCTCCAAAACCATCATCCACTTTTTCATCCTCATGGGGGTTTAATATACTAGTAGGAGAATGGTAGTTATTTTATCTTAATCTGTTCTATTTTATCTTAATCTGTTCTATTTATTTTGGTGATAGGGTTGAACTCAGGGCCCTTGTACATGTGAGGTAAATGCCCTGCCGTTGAGCTGCACCCCCAGTCAAGGGGTAGAACTCACTTGAGTGGGACAGGCTGGCTCTATGGGGGGCGAGGGTTGTCCCCGAGCAGCAAATGTAGGGATTCTGTGTCCCTGGAAAAGCAGGGCCCTGTGCTCCACCAGCCACCTGCTCTTTGGGTGGTGCCAGCCCAAACACCCCTGCTTGTCCCTTCCAAGGTGCCATCATTTAGCGTTTCTTCATGTTTCACAACCTGGTGATTATGTTCATGGGCCGTCGCCAGTGGCCTGCCTAGATGGTCAGAGACTTGCAAGGAATGCCATTGGCAAACGGCTGACAAATAAGTTTAGAGAAGAAGTATGTGACCAGACCTCTCCAGGTGGATCAAGGTGTAGGGATATTTGTGTCCAGTGAAAATGGTCACCAAAAGGTGATCTCAGAAGAGGCCTTCAGTCATCAAATGGAGAGGAAGATACTTGCTATCGACAAAAATCAACCTCCTGCCCTATGTAATCATAAAAGGTGGCCCTGGCGTCAGGGATAGAAGCTGTGCATGGGGGCTGGGGAGACAGCTCCGTGGCACAAGTGCCTGCCTGGCAAGTGCAAGGTCGTGAGTTCAAACCCTGGTTCCACCAAGAAGAAGAAGAAGGAGAAGGAGAAGGAGAAGGAGAAGGAGCTGTGCATGGGCTCAGCAACATGGACTCCGACTCCCCAAGGCTGACCTGGATACAACACTGCCGAGTGCCCAGTCTGCCAGCCGCAGAGACCCACACCGAGTCCCCAATCTGGCACAATTCCTCAGGGTGACTGCTCAGCAACCTTGGGGCAGCCTGATCACAGCGGATGATTTCCATTGAGGGAGAGTCTGGGCTTCATCCTTACTGGAACGGGGACTTCCTATGGATTGTGTTTCCTGGACATAATGCCTCTGCCCAAACTACCATTGGGGTATTCCACGCAGTGCTGCTTCTGACCAAGGAATCCACTTCCGGGCTGAAGAAGCAAGGCGCTGGGCTAAAAGCTCACGCAGCTCGTGGATCTTTCCGTGTTCCCCACGATCCAGACACAGCTGGAGGGAGGCGGGGTAGAATGACCTTTGACGATGCAATTGCAGCGCCAGCCAGGCTTCAATGTCATGTGGGGCTGGGGCGAGGTTATGTAGAAGGCTGTATATGCTCTAAATAAACTAACAACATAAGGCAGGAGCTGGCAAGATAGTTCAGTAGTCTAAAGCGCCTGCTTAGGCAAGCTTAAGCAACTGCAAGGACTGCGGTTCGATCCCCAGCACCACATGCTCTGCCAGCCCCACCCCCAGGGCAGGCTAAGCCAATCATAACATAAATAAATAAAGTTTTTTTTTCTTTTAAAAAAACACAATATGTGGCAGTCTTTCTCCCATGGCCAGGATTTATGGATTCGGAAATCAAAAGGAGGGAATAGGAATAGGAATGGTAGCACACACCATTACCCCTGGTAACCACTGGCAAAGTGCTTGCTGCATGTTTCCATGCCCTAATGCTTTCCTGGCCTAAAAGTCATGTTTATAGAGTGAGGGAAGGTTTCTGCCAGGAGACACAATAGCGATTCAGTTAGCCTGAAAGTTAAGGCTTCTCCCTGGCTACCTGGGGTTTCACGATGTGCATCAGAAGGTAAAGAAGGGAGTGAGGATGTTGGTGGGTGTGACTGATCCCGCCTGCTGAGGGAAAACTGCACCACTGCTCCACAGTGGAAGGAAGGAAGGAAGGAAGGAAGGAAGGAAGGAAGGAAGGAAGGAAGGAAGAGGAAATCTGGGCTGTAGAGTGTCTCCTGGTATCACTATGCCTTATTCTTTTTTTTTTTGGCAGTCTCAGGCTGTCTTAAGGGTGGGTCTGGGGACAAGACTACCATCCCCTGTGCCTGACTAGAATTGCCGGTGTAAGCACTTAAACCACTGAGCTAACCTGAAAGCTCCCCAAAAGAATAAGACAAATAAGGATTTGCCTTCTTCTTAAGGTC
This sequence comes from Capromys pilorides, assembly GCA_004027915.1. Taxonomy (NCBI): domain Eukaryota; kingdom Metazoa; phylum Chordata; class Mammalia; order Rodentia; family Capromyidae; genus Capromys; species Capromys pilorides. The sequence goes on from PVKN010028326.1 coordinate 4,228, forward strand.
AACAAGATACTGCAATAATCCAATCGCCCCCGCAAAAAAAAAAAATCCAATCCAGGCAGAAGGACAGGTAGACTGACCCTTCAAGATAAAGGGATGGGTTAACCTGTAGGTAAACAATTGAGAACTACTGCAGGCTTCTGAGGACCCAGGGTCTTCAGACCAGGAAGAGAAGAAGGTCGTTATACCTACCAGCTATGACCATGGGACCTGTTACAGAATGAGCATTGTAATTATAGTGAATATTCTTTTTTTTTTTTTTTTTTTTTTTTTGTGGGACCAGGGTTCAAACTCACGACCTTGCACTTGCCAGGCAGGCACTTATGCCACGGAGCTATCTCCCTGGCCCCCATATATCCATTTATATTAAGCAGGTCTTTGCTTTCTTTCCTTGTGTTCCTAGGCCAGTTATGTAGCCTACTGTGGGTTGATTTAGCATCAGTATTTAAGCACTGTAAATCTGCATTAGAGAACCTAAGTTATGAGATGTCAGCGGAAGAATGGGTGCCACCCAGAATATATCCTGGGGTGGAGCAGAGGGAGTTAGCGCAGCTTCTGTTGTGTGCAGGATGCTTGTATCACGTAGGTGAAATTACAAGCCTGTTACTGTCTTCACTTCGAGATTGGGTATGACTTAAGGAGAGGCTTTTGGACGTCAAGTTGGACTTGAGACAGCTCAGAGAGTAGTAAAGCAAGCCTCTGCGTTGACTGTGTGGTCCTGGGGGTGTGGACTTGGGGTCGTGGCTAGCCCCTGGCCCTTCCCTCAGGCCCTGCCGCTGCCCTTGCTTCCTGGATGCCCTGAACCGAGCAGCACTCCTCTGCCGCGCCCTCCTGACCCCGGGCTCCTGCCTTGGAGCCCGCTGACTATGGAAGGAAGCCTTGGAAACTGCGAGCCAAAATAAACCTGGCCTCTTGTAAGTTGCAGGTGTGAGGTGTTTTTTGTCCCAGGAGCAGAAATTTGACCGACACACAAGTGTCCCTGCTGTTCTAGTCTCAGGTATTGTTCGATCCCTAACACAGGGAAGGTGCTGAGACCAGGGGGTTGTTCCTACGCTCCTAACGCACAGAATCCACCAGGCATGATGAAGCCATCGCTGCTGTTGTAAGTCAACAGCTTTCAGGATTTGGAGGTAAGCAAATGCCTCTCCCAAGGCTTCCAAGAGAAGGAGCTGAGACTTGAACTGCCAGTTTGGTGAACCACAAGACAACACCTAAATGTGTGAATACACTTCTTTTTTTTTTTTTTTAAATGTATTTTAGTACAGGGTCTCATTACACAGATTAGACTCATAGTGATCTTCCTGTTTTCAGCCTCGCAAGTGCTGGGATTACAGGTGTGCGCCAGCCACCATGCCCAATCTCAGTCGCCTGTCTCAGAGCGCTCTGAGGGCAGGGTTGGCTCCGCACGATAGGAATTGAGTCCCTGTCCCTGCTCCTGTCTACAGGCGCTTTAGTCCGCTGAGCTATCTGGTCAGCCCTAAGACTCTTCCTTTTGAGATGATTTCTACTATACTCACTATCTCAGTCCCTTTTGTGTCACTAAAACAAGGCGTGTGCTGCTGGGTAATTGATAAAAGAGCAGAGCTGGGTGTGGTGGCACACATGTGTAACCCCAGCCCTGGGGGGGCTGGCGTGGGACGGACATTACAAATTTGAGGCCAGCCTGGGCTACACAGTCAGCTCAAGGCCAGCCTGAACTGCATAGTGAGATCTGTCTCAAAAAGACAAAAAAAATATGGGCTGGGGAGATAGCTCCGTGGCACAAGTGCCTGCCTGGCACGTGCAAGGTTGTGAGCTCAAACCCTGGTCCCACAAAAAATAAAAAATCAAAAAGACAAAAAATAAAAGTGAAAAGATAAAGAGCAGAATCCCCTCCTGAGGCTGGCAGGTCTAGGATGATGGCGCCTGCAGGTATGGGTATCTGGTGAGCGTTGATCTCTGCTTCCAAGACAGCACTTGGATGCGACACCTCCTGAGGGGAAGGGCGCTACGTCCTCACTGGCAGAAGGGACATAGGAAGAAAAAGGGCCAAGTCCTTCTAGTGAGCCCTTTTATAAAAGCGGCATTAATCTGCTTAATCACCTCCCCATGGGCCCCTAGTCCCAACATTGTACTGGAGATTAAATTTCTAACACATCCTTTTTGTGGGGGGAATACATTCTGATTATGGCACTTAAAGAGAAGAACTAATTATTGAATTATAACTCAGAATTTTCTATTTATTTATTTATTTTTTATTTTTTATGGCTGGCTCAGCCTGCCCTGGTGTGGGGCTGGCACAGCATGTGGTGCTGGGGATCAAACCATAGTCCCTGCGTAACTTCCGCCCTGCAACTGGAGATCGAACTCAGGACCTTGCACTTGACAGGCAGGCACTTATACCACTGAGCTATCTCTCTGGCCCTGGGATATTTAAATTGCAAAGCAAAACCAGGCTTGGTGGTGCACTCCTGTAATCCTAGCGCTTGGGAGGCTGAGGCTGGAGGATCGGTGTGAGTTCGAGACCAGCCTGGGCTACAAAAGGGAGCTCAAGGCCAGCCTGAACTGCATAGTGAGACCTGATCTCAAAAAGACAATAACAACAACAACAATAATAATATTACAAAGCAAAGTCAGACTTTTTCTTTCTAGTGTAAGGCAAAAGTGCTTCTCAAAGTCTCAGTCTGGAGGAAAGGCACTGTCAAAATGAATATTTGAAGCTGCACAATGTTGCATGCTCGTAATCTCAGTTACTCAGGAGGCTGAAGCAGGAGCACCTCAAATTCCAGGTCAGACTAGGCAACATGCTGAGACTGTCTCAAAAATTTTTTTTTCATATCTCATTATAAGGATGATCTAGAAGACTTCTACAAATAGGCATTCCTGGGCATGTACTTCTTGTGCTTAAGATCAGGCAATAAGCCCAGGAATCTGCATTTTAAATTAGTTGTTAAATGTTCAAAGTAATGACATAGATTTATGTATTTCACAGTTAGTGGAATATAGATCAGTTACAGTTTGGATAGCAGTTCCCCAATTCAATCATTTTAATTTTCAAACAGCAGTTTATTTTAAGCCATTGCTTCTGGAAAGGATTTAATCCCACCCAGGACTTCATTTCTCTCACAGACAGAGATAAAGATTAAGGTAACAATAATTAGTACTTATTGAACGGGTCTATGTGTCACACACTGCCTCTCTAATCCTCCTCAAACCCCCAGGCAAGAACCGAACCTGCCCAGGTCCTGTGTGAAGAATCCGAGGCAGAAGGAGGCAGAGTATCTTGCCCAATACACAGCTAAGAAAATGTGGTGTGGGGATTCCAGCCCACGCCCCTAGTTAGTGCAATACCACCTCTCTGAACTTTCCACCAGCTCCTCGGATGCTCAGAAACCGCCCTCATTCAATAAGCTCCTGTGAAGTGTGTGTGTGTGTTGTAGAAGCGGTTTCGCTAGTGCTGTGCCTGAATTCTCGCCGATGTCAAGACATAGCTGGGTTCAGAAGGACATGCTGTGCCATTAGGGCTAATGAACACCAGCTAAATCTCAAAACAAGGTACAGCCTTTTGTGGATGAGTTCGGAAGAATTTATTCTTGGGCTTCCTGGTGACTTGTTGAAGAGTTGCTTGGCATATCTTGGGAATTCACTAGGGAGTTTAAAAATAAACAAAGTGCTCACGACCCATAGGGCTTCTATTTGAGGATAACTGCTTTTAACACACGGTCCCACCAGGTGTTTGGCATCTCGGCAGGAGTTTATTACATTTTTATGTTTGTTTGTTTACTTGAAAAAGGATGTCGATGTGTAGTTTAGGCTGACCTTGAACTCCGTGATGATCCGCCTACCTCAGCCACCTAGATGTTGGGATTACAGACAGGTGTTACCACATCTGGCTGTACATTTTACTTCAAATGAAAATCACGGTCTTTTGGTTTTTTTGTTTTGTTTTTTTTTTTGTCTTTTTGAGACAGGGTCTCGCTATGCAGTTCAGGCTGGCCTTGAGCTCCCTTTTGTAGCCCAGGCTGGTCTCAAACTTGCACTGATCTTCCTGCCTCAGCCTCCCAAGTGCTGGGATTACAGGCATGCACCATAAAACACGGTTGTTGATGGACTCAAACGTGTTCCGGCTCCAAATAGTGAACAAATGCGAGCAGGAAAAGGGTGTAGTGTGCAGGAAAACCGGGCCTTTAGCTTTCCTGCTTCCTACAGGGACCCTGGCAGATCAACGCTCCTCTGTGGCTTGTGTCCAGATGTCTCCCCAAAGTTTCATATAGTCAGACGTGGGGCTTTGTCAGAAGTGGCTGGATCTAGCATTTGCGACACTGGAATTGGTCCCTGGTGCCGTGCTAGGCTCTGTAGGGCACTAGGATCAAGGGTGTGAGTGCCACCAGCCCTAAGGGAGATAAGCTCAAAGGGGTGGAAAGATGCTATGAAGGTCCCTTGCTTGCCTGCTTTTGCTGTCCCCTGCTTGCCATGAACTAGTTCTGCTCTTCAATGCCCCTCTGCCATGCCACCCTGCCTTGAAGCCAGCTAAGATCATGAACTGAAATCTCCAAAATCTGTACGTTAAATAAGCCTCGCCCCCTTTAACTTTGGGTGCCAGGTACTTTGTCTCAACAATGAGAAGAAAGTAACTAAGGTGCCTCTTTATGGGCCACAGATGAGCTCCTAGAACAGTCTTGGAAATCTACTCACTGAGAGGGAAGCCTCGCAAGGCAGGGTTTGGTACGGTCCCACAAGAGATTAGGGTTCAGAGGGTACAGAGAACATAGACATTTAGTGTAGCAAAAGAAGATGAAAAAGTTATCTAGGAATGACTATTAACAGCAAAGAGGGCTGGGGATATAGCTGGGGGGCACAGCACCTGCCTGGCGAACTCAAGGCCCTGAGTTCAATTCCCTACACGCGCGCACACACACACACACACACACACACACACACTCACACATACACACAAACACAGAGCAAGGAGATTTTCTGGGTATGGTATCCCTCACCTGTAATCCCAGAATTCAGGAGGCTGAGGCAAGAGGATCATTGGGAGTTTTGAAATCAGCCTAGGCCACAAAGTGAGCTCATGGCCAGCTTGAACTGCATAGTGAGACCTTATCTCAAACAGGCAGAGAGAGAGAGAGAGAGAGAGAGAGAGAGAGAGAGAGAGAGCGCGAGCGATGTCAGGGAGATTTCCGTCCTGTCTACTGGTGGCTCACAAAGAGCCATCCTATTTCTTTTGAGTTGATTGGGCTCAGTAGGTGGTTGCCATGAGTCTCTCCTGCTGTTGTGTCCTGACTAGAGCTTGGGTCCTCTCAGTCTCTCTCAGTGTCCTGGTGACTGCTGCTGGCTGTCACCAAGACCCAAGCTGGGGCTATTTAACCAGGGGATGAAAGTGTAGCTTCTTTGTGTGGCCTAGGTCTCTCGAAGCATTGTGGCCAGACTCAAAGAGTAAGCACCCAAAGAAGGCCATAGAGAAGTGGTGTCTCCTGTCATGTACACAGCTTTACTTCTGCCAGCCGTGGACCCAGCGCTCACAGCACACTGAGAAAGAGCATGCGGAATGGGAGATCCTCTTCCAGCCATTTTGGAAAAGTTAGCTGGCCAAAGAGGACAAATGCACAGAGGATACCAGAGTTTAAAACTGCAGAGATCTAGACATTCAGGAAGCACGAGGGCCATTCCTATGGGGGCTTCAGGGGAATAGAAAGGTCATCATTTGAAGAAGACATGGAGGAAATTCCTGGGCATCAGTGTGGACACTCATGTCTCAGGAAAGCAGAAGGATTTAAGAGAGAGGCGTGGCTGAGGGTGGTGGTGCACATTGCAATCCCAGCACTCAAGAGGCTGAGGCAGGAGGATCAGTATGGGTTTGAGATCAGCCTGGGTCAATATAGTAAGTTCAAGGTCAGTCTGAACTACATAGTAAGACTCTGTCCCAAAAAGCTGAGAGAGAGAGAGAGAGAGAGAGAGAGAGAGAGAGAGAGAGAGAGAGAGAGACACAGAGAGACAGAGAGAGAGACAGAGAGAGAGAGAAATGTGATGGTGGAAAAGGCAAGGCACTATTTAAAACCTTTTGAAATTTTTCTATTGTGCTGAAGAAATTAACCTCGAGGGGAAGGATTTCTCTTTTATTTAGTAAGAGATATTTGTCACACAGCTATTATTTGCCAAAAAGTACGAATAACTAATCATCTTAGTTGCCTTCCCTTTGCTGACACAGGAGACACAACACCCAACACCTGCATAAAGGAGGAAAGGTTTATTTTGGCTCGTGATTTCAGAAGTTCCAGTCCGTGGTCACTGGGTCCACAGCAGAAACAGCCCAGTGGAAGGCCCTGGTGGGAAGGACAGCTGGTCAACCTAGGGCAACCAGGACAGAAAGAAGGAAGGAGCCCAGAACAAGAGCACCCCCTTCCAGGTTGCACCCCCAGTGACGGCCTCTGTCTAGGTTCCATCTGCTTACAGCATACTCAGCTCTGAATTTACTAAGGGGTGACTCTACTGAGGAATATGGTGACTACCATAATCCAATCACCCTTTAAAAGGTCTGCCTGTGAGTGCTTGAGAGTTTGGGGGAACAATCTACATGTAAACTGTAACTAACTTTTTTTTGAGAGAGAGAGAGAGAGAGAGGGTTCATGATGCAGTTCAGTAGGCCTAGAGCTCACTTTGTAGCCCAGGCTGGCCTTGAACTCAGTGATCCTCCTGCTTCAGCCTCCTGAGTGTGGGGGACACTAATGTTGTAGTTTGTATCTAGTTGTCCCCCCAAAGCCTCATGTAATTTGTGGGGATGTCAAGCTTGCGGCTGGAGGGATGGGGCTTGAGGGGGCATGGCCAAGAGAGCCGTGAACCTTTAAACTGACAGCACACGCTGTCAGAACCCCCCACCCCCACCCCCAAGGCAGCAGTTTCGCGAGGAGGCATAGAGCAGATCCTCCCGGACATGGCAGCGCCCCAGCCCCTCCTCCAGTCCCTATAAAGCAGGGGCAGCTACTTGAAACCTCCAGGAACTGTGCGCTAAATAAACCTTTCCTCCCCTAAGCTTGTGTGGTGGGTATTTGTCCTGGCAACGACAGAATAGTAACTAAAACAGAACTTTCTGTTCTCGTCTGCCCCGTCTGACTCTGGGGCTGGCATATTTTGTGTTATATCTGTTCCTTATATTATAGCTGTTCCTCTAATAAAACCCTGACTAGAACAACTAACATTTTGAGTGCCTGCTCATTCGAAGTCTTCTTACTGAGTACTTCCTCTGTGCCTAGGGCTGGTTCTAGAGGCAGATATATGGGGGCCTGGGAGATAGCTCCGTGGCGCAAGTGCCTGCCTGGCAAGTGCAAGGTCATCAAGTGCAAGGTCATGAGTTCGAACCCCGGTCCCACAAAAAAAAAAAAAGTTAGAGGCAAATACAGTAGTTACAGCACAGATGAAGAGCTCTGCCCCTGTGGGGCTAGGAAAGAGACAGATGTAAATAAGATAAACATCCATAATACAGGAGGGGGAATGTAGCTCAGTGGTAAAGAGTTGGGTTAGCATGCACCAGGCTCTCGGTTTGATGACTAGCATCACCAAAACCAAAAATATTATGCATGTTATGTCATGTGGTGGTAAAATTCTACTTTTCTCTATGTTTAACTCATGGTACAGGGTTTATGAGTATGAATATGAGCATAAGATGACTTCAGTCTGAATCTTAGTTTTCCACCTTACCAGCTGAGTGGTTTTTGACAAGTTACTTTGCATTTCTGTGCCTCAGTTTTCTAAATCATAAAACATATAGAACATTAGTTCCTGTTTTATAAATTTTGTTAGGATTAAGGGAGTTAATACCGGCAAGAGACTTAGGATGGGATGGAGGGGATGTGAGCCCCTAGAGGAAGGTCAGGGCTCTGGGAGCAGGGTTGAAGCTGGTTTCATTCATTCATTCTGAGGCATTTTGTTCAGTTCCAGGCACTGCAGTGGAGTGGAGAATCAGTTGCACTGGTTACTGCCCTCACAGACCTCACGGTGGGCTGAAACAGACACCAAGCAACCAATTACAATGCATATCAGTCCTCTGCGTACTTTTGTAAAAATATGATAGCTTGGTGAGCTGTCATTCACCCGCCATCAAATTCAGCCTTTTAAGGTGTACAACTCGGTGATTATACTACAGGTACAGCTGCGCCTCTACCACCATCATCTAATTCCAGAACTTTCATTAGCCTGAAAAGAAGCCCTGGACCTGCTGGCCTCCATTCTCTCTTCTCCCCCATCCAATTCCTTGGTAACCACTAATGTTTCAGGGATTTCCCTCTCTGGGCATTTCACATATCTGAAGTCAGATAATGTGTGACCTTTTATGTCAGAGCCTGTCCCCTTCACTTCGCATAATGTTTTTTAAGAGGTGTCCATCCTGAAGCACATACCAGTCTTTTGTCCCTATTTGTGGCTAAATAATACTCCATCGTATGCATATACACTTCGTTTATGCATTTATCAACTGATGGACATATTTGGCTATTAGAAATAATGCTGTCATGGACATTTCTGTACAAGTTTTTGGTGGACGGATGTTTCCCATATCCTTGGTATATACAACCAGTGGACTTACAGGGTCATTTGGTAATTCCATGTTTAACCTATTGAGTAACTGCAAATCTTTCTTTCTTTCTTTCTTTGTCTCTTTGAGATGGGGTCTCGCTATGCAGTTCAGGCTGGCCTTGAGCTCGCTTTTGTAGCCCAAGCTTGGCTCGAACTTGAGCCGATCCTCCTGCCTCAGCCTCCCAAGTGCTGGGATTATAGGCATGCACCACCATGCCTGGCCCCAAAACTTTTTTTTTTGCAGGACCAGGGTTTGAACTCACAACCTTGCACTTGCCAGGCAGGCACTTGTGCCACAGAGCTATCTCCCTCAAAACTATTTTTCTAGGGCCGGCGAGATGGTTCAGTGGTCTAAAGCGCCTGCTTAGGAGGGCTCAGGCAACTGCGGGGACTGCAGTTCGATCCCCGGCACCACATGCTGCACCAGCGCCACCACCAGGGCAGGCTGAGCCAGCCACAAAATGAATAAATGGAGAAACAAACAAACACAACAAGCAAACAAA
>PVKN010028327.1:0-13274 GCA_004027915.1 Capromys pilorides
TACACACGCAGACCTGATTTATTTCACTTATGAGTATGGTCCCCAGTTGCATCCATTTACCTATAAAAGTCTCAAACATATCTTTTTTGTAGATGAGTAATGCTCCATTGTACAAAAATGCAACATCTTTTTTGTCCATTCTCCAGTCGATGGGCACTTAGGTTCCTCCCAAAATTTGACTATAACAAATTGTTATAAACATGGCTGCACATATATCGCTGTGGAGTGATGTTTTCAGTTCTTCTGGAAAAATACCCAGAAGGGGAATACCTAGGTTGAATGGAACTGCTAATCCTAGTTTTTAGAGGCATCTCCACACTGATTTCCATAGCAGTTGTACCAGTCTGCACTCCTACAAACAGTGGAAAAGCGTTCCTTCTTCCCCAGAACCCCTCCAGCATCTGTTATTGGTGGACTTCTTGATGATAACCATTTTTTCTGGATGAGATATAATCTCAGTGTTGCTTTAATTTGCATCTCTAGAATGAACAACAATGTTGAACATTTTTTCATATATTCATTTGTCACTTGTATTTCTTCAGCTGAGAAGTGTATATTCATCTCAGATGCCCATTTTTTTTTATTGGGTCTTTGAATTTTGGGAACCTTTACATGTTCTAGATAGAAGTCCTTTGTCTGAGGCACATTTGGCTAAAATTTTTTCCCAATTTATGGGGTTTTTTTTATTCTGTGGATGATTGCTTTTGACATGCAGAAACTTTTCAATAAGATGAGATTGCAGTTGATCCTTTGAAGAATTTCCCATGCAGTTCGGTTTTTGTTCATGAACTCTCTGCCTACCTCTATGTCTTCAAGATTTCTCTTATGGTTTAAAAGTTGAATTATGATCACTAGGAGATTTGCAAAACTTATATCACAATAAAAGACTCATTGCCTTTAATTTCCCTTAAAGTTCTTTCCATTGTTTTAAGCCCACATATTTCACCCTTCTGGCCATATTTTTTTTTTTTTTTGGTAGGACAGGGGTTCAAACTCATGACCTTGCACTTGCCAGGCAGGCACTTGTGCGCAGAGCTATCTCTCCGGCCCCTTTCTGGCCATATTTTGAGGCCATCCTGGAAGTCCCCTTCTGTGGCTGCCTCCAGTTGTTCTAATACGACTGTCTGGATGCACTAAATCAATTCAGAGTATTCATTTTTCATTGTCATCTTAATTTGGAGAAAGACTCAGGAGTCACACTCTCCAGATCTGGTGACAAAAAGTGGATGAGGACAAATTAGAGTGTTTTATGAACCTGCTTTTCCATTGACTGCGTCTTGGCAGCAGCATCCACTGAATTTTTTATCATACCTTAAGAAGACACTCGTTAAAGAGGACTTCCTTGTGTTCTTACCACAAAATGGTAAGAACAGTGGGTAAGAGTGTTCAAAGCAAGGGGGAATATTCTGAGTGGGATTAATCCCAATATACCTTTTACTGTAATAAATTTTAAATTAATCATTGACCATATCTTTGAATCACACCATCTGTTTTCCATCTTATATATACTCACTTCACCTAGGAAATCAGAGAATGAGATGTTTCCCTTTATCTTAAAAGCAAATTAGCTCTCCAAGGAAGATATATACATGACCAATAAGAATATAAAAAGATGCCAAACATTATTAGTCACTAATGAAAAGTAAATCACAGCTCTATGTTATAGGACTCACACATGCTAGGCTTTAAAATTTTTAGAACAACCATGCCAAATGTAGGAGAGGATCTAGAGGAGCTGGAATCTTCATATGCTGCTGGTGGAAATGTAAAAGGAGGCAAACACTTTGGAAATCAGCCTGGTGGTTCCTCAGGCTATTGCCCTTACTTAGAGTTATTACATGACCCAGCATTTCTCCTCTTTGGCATGCATCCAAGATAAATGAACACATATGCCCACAAGTGATCACACACATTATTCACAACAGCCTAAAGAGATGAAAACAAAAGCGAAGGATATTCTTACATACACTACAACATGGGTTAACCTTAAAAATACTGTGCTAAATCAAAAAAGCCAGTCACAGTAGAGCACATTTTATATTAATTCATTTACATAAAATGTCCCCAGAATAGGTAAATTGATAGAAACAGAAAGTACCTCACGAGAGTTTCTGAGGATAGGGTGTGGTCTGGGAATGGAGAATGACTTCTTTGGCATAGGATTTTTTGCAGTGACAAAAGTTTCTAAAATGAGATTATGGTAATGAGTGTACAGCTCCCTGAGTACACTAAAGACTACAGAATTTTGTGCTTTAAAGGGGTACTTTATGATATATGAAATGGATCTTAATAATGCTGCTCTTTAAAATATATATTAGGAATCACCCTCATATTCTTTCAAATCTTAATATGAGTGACATGGGTAGTTTTGTTTTGTTTGTTTTCCCTTTATTCTACATTCAATAGTCTTCTTCCTGAGGTAGCAAGTATTTCAGCAAATATGTGGCAGGGAAAATTCTCACGGAAGAAGTTTGCTTTAAAAGTGTCTTTACTTTTCACTCACTTTTTTCTTTCTTTCTTTCTATTTATTTATATGTATTTATATATTTATGTATTTATTGGTGGTGGTACTGGGAATTGAGGCCAAAGCCTCGCTGAGCTACTTCCCCTTTTTGATTTTCCATCTTGAGACAAGATGAAGCTGAGCCTGGATTTGTGATCCTCTTGCCTCAGCCTCCCAAGTGCTAGAATAATCAGAGTGTGCCACCATGGCTGGCTGTTTACTCCCATTCTTAAATTATCCAGGTATAAAATCCCAGGCAGACAGTACTCTCTCCTCAACAATACTCAAATATTTTTCAGTTTTATTTCTGGCTTCGAAATATACCATTGAGAAGTCTGTAATCAGGCTAATAACTAATTCCTCACAGGTGTATCATTTACAGTCAGATCTGCCTGAATAATAGTCTCAAAATTGCAGTAGATTAAACAAAATGGAGGTCTGCATCTCTCATGTACAGAAATCTGGATGTGGCCACTTCAGAACTGATTTCGAAGCTCTGTTCCACAAAATCTTTAATTCCTGTTCTTACAACCTTTGAATGTGAGAATTATCCTTCGCATCGAAGATGGTAGCTAGAGCTCTGAGCATCACATTTATGTCATTTATGTCAGGCAGCAGGACAGAAAAAGGATAAAAAGGAAAAGGCATACTTGGTGAAGAGAAGCCTCAAGGAGTTCCCACACTTTCCCCTGGTAGCTCTGGTTACATTATATTCACAAGAATTTAGCTACATGGTTACCCCAATTTCAAATAAACCTGGGAAATTCACTCTGATTTAGGGTGTGGGTACATAGGCCTAGATAAATTTGTGGCTCTTTCATTATGGAAGAGCTAAATGTATTGTCCCAGATACCAGTTCTTAACCTGCTTTTGTTCTCCAGTTGTCTAAAGGATTTTCTCATCATCATGTTCATGTGTCTAGCAAGAGTTTAATTTTCAGTGTCCTACTTGAAACAAATTAATGCTCTTCAATGTGAAGACTGACGCATTACCAATCAATTCTGGAAAATTCTCAGCCATTAGATGACCAGTTATTCCTATTTCCATATACTCTCTGGTCTTCCACTCTAGAATTCGTATTTGATATGTGCTCATGTTTCCAGCCTCTCTTTCACACTGCTGACCTCCTCTGTGACATTCACCATCTCTCAGCGCTGCATGTTGGACAATCTCCTCAAATATATCTTTTTTATAACTCATTATTTCTCCCATTAGTTGGATTCACCACACCTGGATAAACTATGTCTGTGTTTTATTTTACATGCTATTTTTACATGTCTTCCCCCCACGCCCAGGGAATTGGGGATTGAACTCAGGCCCTTGCACTTGCCAGGCAAGCACTTATTCTACTGAGCTATCTCCCCAGCCCCTTTTCAACATGTCTTGACATTCATGATTTGAATTCTTTTTATATCTTTAGTTCATGCTTAAATAGACCTAGTCTATTTTTTCCTTTGCTTAGTCACCGTCTCTGGTTCTTGGGGTTCTGATCCTCTGTTTGTGCTCCCTCATGCTTCCTGCGGTGGACTGCTCATGAGCTGTGCTTTGAGAAGGCTCACAAGTGGGATTAAATCCATAGGATCTCTGATTCCTTGAAGCAGGGGACGGCCCTAAGAACAAGCATCCCCACATGCAGCAGGTGGAAGTTACATCACCTTGACGGTCTATCTTTCCAAGTCACACTGTGTCGCCTCTGCAACAGTTATGAGCCGTCAGATCCCAGGGAAAGGCCCGTGGGCTTTGCATCTCAGTGGGAGGCTTGTCAGCGTCACAGTGTTAGAAGAGCATGTGGGAGATGGAGATACAAATATTTTTAAAAAACAAAATCTGCCATATGTTTTAAAAGTCTGACTATAAGCAAAGTCTCATCTCCAACTCCCTGTACACACAACACAAGGCTTTATTCTTTTCCCATTTAGGTATTAAAAAATAGAATATTGGATGCCATGAATTTAGTAGCACCACCCCCATACTACAGAGATACAGCATGGGGGGGTGGGCCTTTCATGGTATTTATCAAAGTTCTTCATGCCTTGCACCTCTATATTCCTTTACTGCAAATCTAAGAATATAATGACAAGTACTTTTAAATATTTTATTCAACATGCTTATCTAAAACAAGACAACTTCCAGGTTAACCTAGTCTATCTCTTACTAGAACCAAAGACTTCATCTTAAATTTCTTTAAAAGAATGTACAAGAAGAGGAAGAGTGGAAGCACATGGAGCATAACTAAGCCATATCTTCCTTCTTCTCTTGGTGGGGTCACACTACAGAAAATTTTCTAATCAAATTTTTAAATTATGTAAGTTTATACAAATGGAGCAGGTATTCATTGTGATCTTCACAGGCAATACCAGAGTTCCTCTTAAGGCAGCAGAAAGTGATCTGTGCTTAGACAATCAATCAATCCATAAAAAGGAGTAGAAGGTAGGCTTCAAAGGACAAGGGAGTCAACATACACCACAGGAATGAAAGGATGGTAAAAATCTTCTTTGATGAAAAATGTGAGGAATGTCATTTGATTCTGAGAAGTGGAAATAGAGGAAGAACAGACGAGGACAGGGAGAGACAAATCACAAATCTGATTTCTGAGTCACTCCAAGATTTGCTGGTTCAGCAGGTTTGAGGTAGGCCCCAAGAACCTGCATTTCTGACAAGGTCTTGGGGTCCCACACTGAGGACCACTGAGCTGGGCTGTTGCCCCCAAGCCACTCACAGATGGAAGTGGAAGAGCTGCCATTGTCAATAGGCATCTTTACTGGATAGGCAAGCAATAGTGGCTTAATCCTTGAAAATTCTTAAATTAGGATCTAAAACTCTAGGCAAGAAATAAAGTTTTTAGGAATAATTAGGCTTAAGAAAAATCATGAAATCTCCAAATCTTTTTTTTTTCCCATTTTTAAAATTTCACTGAGCTAAACTTGACATACAATAAAATGCACTGTGTGTGTGTGTGTGCGTGCATGTGTGTGTGTGTGTGTGTGTGTGTGTGTGATACTGGCGACTGAATCCAAGGCCTCACACTGAAATACATTTCCAGCTCATTTTTTTAAATTTCTATTTTAAGACAGGTTTGTTAAATTGCTAAATTGCCCAGACTGGATTTAAACTTCTTTCTTTATTATTATCAGTTTTTAAAGAATATAAAATTATTTTTGTTTTTTAAAAAAGCACTACAAATGATTCAAAATTTTCACTAACCAAAGTAGTAGGAATTCACAAATGGTTGCTGTATTGGGTTTAAACTTGAAATCCTCCTGCCTCGGCCTTCCAGAGTGCTGGAATTACAGACAGCCATGACCACACCTGGCTAATTTGCAAGTATTTAATGCACATTTTGATTATTTTTGGTCGTATACATATACCTGCGGTAGTATAACCACAATCACTTTAAGAATGCCCTTGTGTTTTACATTCGTTTGGCTTATGTGTTGAAATGCTTTAACATGAGATTCATCCTCTTAACGTATTTTATGTTGCACATACTGTACTGTGAGTTACAGGCACAACGGCGTTGCACAGCTCTCAGAACTCACTCGTCTTGCATATCTGAAGCTTCACCTGCACTGCACAGCCTCCCGCGTTCGCCTCTGACCCACTCCTGCAGGCTCCGCTCTGCTCTCCGCTTCCATGAGCTCGTCCACCCTGGCCTGCTGCAGCAGCACCACGAGCTCGCCTGTCTCATCCATGCTGAGCACTCTACGCTGCGGCCTCTCCCCTACCATGTCCTGAAGCAGCACTGCGAGTGGGCGACTGGCACCGCCCAGCCCTCATGGCACCTCCCAGGCCTTCCTCCTGCTCCTGCCATCCTTTCCTTGTTCTCATTGTCCTGGCCCCACAATCACTCACCCCAGCTCAAGCTCCCTACATATCCTACAGCCCCCCTCCACCATCAAATCAGAGTAGAAAACCTCTGTGACCCCAAGTCGTCCCCCCCCCCGCCCCGCAGCAGGACTGCGCTCTCCCTGAGGCCCCATGTAACCGTTTTCCCTCCCATCCAGTGCTTGTCCCCCCTGCTCATCCCTGCCAGCCTCTGCCTTTCTCTGCACAGAGTTGCCCATGCTTCCCCTGCTCCACCACCCATTCACCCTGCCTGCTCCACTCTCCCACAGGGGGACCGAATTCTGACAACCATGTATTTACCTCCTCAAGGAGAGATGCCAAATCTGAAGGCTTTACTAGTCCATCTCTTTTTTCCTACTGCTTTTCACAGCACTACCTTCTATTTATTAACTGTTCGACTCCAGGGAGAAATTATTCTCCTCTCATTTAAGGAAGCAAACAAAACTACACCATGGAGCTGTCCAGCTACATGAGCTTGGGGCCACACTCTCCCTCTGCACAGCCTCTTCCAGCGCCCGGACCCCTCCCAGCCAGCTCTATCCAAAGCTGAATGCAGCCTCTTTAGGGCTCCTGAAGTGTGGAGAACCACACACAATCTGGGCTTGTTCTGCCACGCTGTGGCTGTGTCAGGGCAATGCACCTGGCCTTAACATGAAAGGAAAAAGGGAAAAGAAGAGAACAGTAAAGGAGGAAGTAAGCAGTAGACTAGACCAGAGGGCAGCTGGAAGGCAGGGAAGGGGAACAGACTGAGCACTGCTGGTAGTACTATATAGCCTAGCAGCCATTCCCAGTTACTCAGCACTTACAGCATACGGCCTCTATGCATCATCTAAGTAAACCCCAGTTACCCAGCTCACTGTCCACCTCAGCTGCCCAGCCTCATGCAGCACTGAAGGGGTGACTTCTGCCCTACAGGGAGCTGCTGGACTCGGGTCCATCGGCAACCCCTACCTACTTCAAAAGGCCAGTGGCCATGTTTTTAAGTATCTTCACATAGCTCTTTGTGTGTGATCATTCACACAACTCTGAAAGTAAGTTCTAGCACTATCCCAGATTCCAGGGAGGGACCCCAGGCTTGTTGGGTGCAGAATGTAAAGCGAGGCCTGACACTTAAGTCTGTCTCCTGAGCACGACCTCCACAGGGATCTGGAGGGTGTGTGGCAAGGGGCAGTACACAGCTACTTATGACATCAGGTTGAGGGTGGGAACAGCTGCAGGCAGGGGTCTGGTTAGCTCTGGCTTCATTCAGCAGCATCTCCTCTTGCATGCTGTCCAGCATACAGCTCAGCCCCAGGAGCCCTTGGCCCTCAGGAACAGGCCATCCCAGAGGGAGACTGCCAGACATGTAAAGCAGGCATTTCAGGGTGGAGGGCTCTGCACTTGACCCTGGAAAATCTCCTCCCCAGACCGGTATGAAACCCACAGTTTAGTCAGCTGCTTCCACCTCAGAAGTCCTGAGGTCAGAGCCCCAGGTCTTCAGAAGATCCTCGCTTGGCCAGCCTTAGACTTGGTTGTAGAAAGGCAGCTCTTTACAGCAAGGTAATGGTACCAGAGGCCACCCTGGTTCCAGAAAAAGAACTGACTGCCAGCAATGTGTGAAAACACTTCCAAGCCTTCCCAGAATCAGGGGCCATTTCTTAGGCTGGTACAAAGACCTCACCTCAGTTGGCCCTGGGCTGCTCCTCTGCCAGAATGCCCCAAACACGAGGCTCTTAGTGCCCATGCACTCCTCCGCTTGGGATGGGGGTCCTGTATCTCCTCACCTGGGTAACTTTCAAAACCTGCAACATTCCGTGTGTGCATCCCCCACTCAGGGACACCTGATTTGACTCAGAGGCTTTGTTCTGTGCTGGCTCCTCCACAGTCAAGCTATAAAGCCCAACTCCCCAAGCCACAGAGATGCCAAACCTTAGTCCCTTGGGCCAGGACAGAAGCTCACCTACCTGCTGCAGAACAGGGGCTCCAAGCACATGGAGGTTCCGGAACCAGGGCAGCTAGCCTGCTGAGGGATCTCATTCTCAAACCATCTGGTGAAGCCTCTCTCCTGAACACTTTTATTCTTCTGTAGATTTTTTTTTTTTTTTTTTTTTTGCGGTACCAGGGATTGAACTCAGGAATTTGTGTTTGCCAGGGAAGCACTTATTCCACTGAGCTATCTCCCCGGCCCTCTTCTGTAGATTTTAAGAGAATAACCTACACCTTTGAGTCTTATGCCTCCTCTCTCTCCCTCTCCTCCTAGAAACACTTTGATGTTATCCCTGTGCCTGCAGTTGGGAAGGAGATATTCTCACTGGAGTGGGGAGGGCCAAAAGCTGGAGTTAAGCTTGGCATGGTGATACACACCTGTGGTACTAGCTACTGTGGAGCCTGAGGCAGGAGAATTGCAAATTTGAGGTGAATGTAGTAAGACTGCCTCAAAATAAAATTGTAAACGATCTTCGGATATAACTCAGTGGCCTGCTTAGCATGCGGAAGTGCCTGGTCTTAACCCCTGTGCCAGGAAGAAACTTGGTGGAAGTTAGAGCAGCAGCTAGAGCCAGCAAAGACAGGCAAGAGCGCAAGCGGCCTCCGATTGGGTAAGAGTCTCACAAAGCTCCCCCGCCTCCTCCGCCCTCCTCAGAGGCCGCAGTCACCCGCAGAGACCGGCTAGACAATGCTCACTGGCAGGGCTTGGCCGCTGTCTTGCTGGACGCAAACCGCAAACCGTGGGCAGCACTGCAGCATTTTATCTTGCTGCCGCTACGGAAAGTGTACGGTCCAAATCCTCCCCATTCATCCTCACTGCGCCCTTCATTCACTCCAAGTTAAGTGACTGCGCATGGGGCAAAGCTATACTGAGCACTGTTTTTCCTTCTTAAAAGCCACCAACGGGCTGGTGAGACAGCTTAGCGGTCTAAAGCGCGTGCCTCGGCAAATTTAGGCCACCGCGCAGGGACCGCGGCTCGATCCCAGGCCCCATGTGCTGCACCGCCCCCATCCCCCAGGGAGGCCCGAGCTGGCCCCAACACAAACCAATATGTAATGTGGTTGAACAAAATAAAATAAACTTAAAAAAAAAAAAAAAAAAAGCCACCAACTTCTTTCCCTTTCCAGTACCTGCTGCAAAAACATCTACTAGCTAATGCGCCACCTGGCGCTTTTCCAGGCAATTGCATGAGGACAGAGGTTTGGTTTTTGGATTGGGTTTTTTTTTTTTTTTAATTTCTATATTGTACTTTGTCCTGAATCAACTCCATCTACTAATTACTACTAATTACTAATTACTACTAATTACTTTTTCGTAAGAGAGATTTTTCCAGCTAATAAGCTTTCAAAGGACACATCCTTCCAACTCAAGTCACACAATTTAAGAGTTGTAGATGCAATAAACAAAAAAGCCGCCCTTTCTCTCCCCCAGGCTTCCTGGCTCAAAGACCTCAGCAATTTCTCCATTCCTTGCACCTTGCGCCAAGCATCAGGGACTCCCATGGGTCACACCCAGCAACCAATACCCAGCAGGTACGCATCACAATTCCAACTCATCCATTCTCCTGACTATTACTCAGGAGATGAAAAAGAAAAAAAAAAAAAAAAAGGATTCAAAGCACATTCATTCTCCTCATTGAGCTGGGGGATGAAATACTTATTTTGGAAATAATGATTCCAGGTAGGAGGGCAGTGAAAAGCAGGGTCGGTGAGAAGCGAGTGTTTCATTACCCAATTTCTCAAATGTGAGCACTTAGTGCCTTTTCATTATCATACATTATTGCAGTTCTATAAAAAATCATTCCCAGGAAATCGGTAGCGAAGTTTGAAGCCTTTCAAAGCGAGCTGGAAGGCTCCATTTAGAAGACTTGTCACGAGAGAAATTACACTTTCAGCTTCACGCATTACGAGTCACTCCCGCTGTGCCCCCCACCCCCCTCCCCCACACACACCCAGCCCTCATCAGCCCTGTGTGAGCCGCATAGTGGCTGCACGTTGTAGGCTGCTCTCATACACAGCTTCCAAAGACAGCCACATTTGCATAAAGGTTGCGGCTTCTGTTTCTCGGTCGGGAAATGTGGGGTCCAGAAAATTTAACTAAATGACTTTAAGGGAAAACAAGTGAGACCAAGAGGGTACTGGCTGAGTGGGGGTGGGGGTGGGGCACGGTCAGCCCACCCATCTACTTTGATTTTCAACTCACCTGTGTTTTGTTGCCAGTGCTTCCCCATCTCCACTGCAACCCAAGCCTGTACTCCAAAGCATGTACCCATTTGTCACCCAGTCTGTAGATCATACACACACACACACACACACACACACACACACATACACACAACTGCTTTGAGAGGCTTTTGACACCTGATTTCTTGTCAAAGGAGTCAGGGAAACTGCACAGATCATTGGCAGCCTCAGGGGTTACAACAATTCAGTTTCTAAGCTGCAAAATGTCACCACCTGAGGCTCGCGCACAGGCAGGCTGGATGATGGCCATGCTTTTATACCTGCCAGGCCCAAGCAGCTATAAATGTGCTGCATGCTTTCTTCACTGTATCTTCATTAAAAGGTCACTCTGGGGACATTCCTGGCGCAACACTTTTCAAATTCTAATGCAAACAAGAATCACCTGAAGACTTGTTAAAATGCAGAGTCTGATCCTATAGGTCTGGGGCCAGCAGCCTGATTCTATTTATTTCTCAGAAGCAGGGATAAAATGATATATTAGCTACTCTTTATTCATTGCTGGGACAAATACCCAACACTCAAAAGGAGGAAATTAGTTTGCTCACAGTTACTGGAGGTTTCACAGTTTAAAGCAACCCGAATTACATAGCCCGATCAGGGAGCCTTGTTTGCCCAGGAGAGAGGGTCAGTGCCCCTGTCTTCTCCAAAAGTCTCTCTGTTGGAGGCGGCCTCAGTCACAGACACCGCCGCCCCATGCTACAGGGCCAGAAGGAGAAGCTGCTGCACCAGTGTATCCAGGATGATCCTCTCCACACCTCCAAGGAAGGCCACTGGCCTGGGAAGCCCATGCTGTCAGTTTAAAGTTTTGGCCTCTCTGGCCATGCCTCTTGAGCCACGTACTGCTCCTCCAGTGTGACTACCCCAAGATTTGCATGAGGCTTTGGGGGGACACCTAGATACAAACCATAAAAGGTGGATTGTGCTGCTCTGAGGACTAGTCTCTAAACAGCAAAGCTCTGGAGCACAGTTTGGAGACTACAGTGCTGAGCTTTGAAAATCTCATAGCCAGGAGCCCCTCATCCATGATGGGGCTGAGCATCAGGGACAATGGATCATTAACCAGCTACAGGCATCTCCTGTATCACCGTTGCATGCACATATATAATTAGGGTGTGAACCACACAAGAAGAAAACCTCTGTAGACATTCATTCTAAACGTGTGCAGATATGAGGTGAAGGAAGGTTTACTCACGGGAGAAGCGGGCAAGTGGTCTAGCATTCTTGTCTCCAGCTTCATTTGCAACTGAAAAATAATGCAGAGGATGCAGTTAAGAGTGAGGCAGATGTGTCCACAAAATATGCCAGGCAATGCTAATCATTGGGATGTATTGATGTTACACTGCATCTGAGTCGTAAAGCAGATAAAAGTAACTTTATCTTCTCCAGATTTCAGAGCTGTTCTCAACACCTAAATGAGGTCGTATCTCCATTATTTCATTTAGAACATTTTAATAAGGCTAGAGAAGGACAAAACAACATGACATGCCTAGAGCAGGGAACTGGCTTGCAACCACTTAGTACAAGGCACAGACATCAGCTTTCTGTATAAGTGTGCACCTTCTGTGGCAGGCTGGCCCTGTGAGTTATCCTTGCACACCCAACTACATGCCTGGATTGTGCAAACAGTCCTGTGTTCTCTAGCTGAGACAACACCTTTATAAGACAAAGGCACACTTGGGCTTTGTTATGAAGAATATTAAATTTAGATGTTAACAAGCAGGATAGGCCCTAAAGGAGAATTTACAGAACTGTTCAGAGAATAGTCCTAAAATCAGGGGCTGAGGAGATAGCTCAGCAATCTAAGCACCTGCTTGGCAAGTGCAAGGACCAGGGTTCCATCACCAGTATCACACTAGAAACCCAGGCTTGCTGTGCCAGCTGCTGAAACTGGGTGTGGTGGCCCACACTTGTAATCCCAGCACTGAGGAGGCTCAAAACAGGAGGATCACTATGAGTCCGAGCTGCATAGAAAGATCCTGCACCAAATACATAAATAAATAAATTTTTAATAAATAAAAAAATAAGCCTTGAGCATAAAGTTTCTAAGAAGGGCAATTTACTTCCTTTGATAGAAGCTTTCTATAATTCATCATCCTGTATGTGGGGCCAAAACTAATATCCCATATAATTTATGAACCCATTTTTGTGGCTATAGAAAGAAATCAGTTACTAAGTAGAAACACAGATTTTTCTACACTGTAAACATCACTTTTGATATCTTGATTGTTTGGTGTACACATGGAAGACAGACGTAAATATTTGTGATTGACTTGAACAAACACCCAAA
Source organism: Capromys pilorides (assembly GCA_004027915.1). Lineage (NCBI taxonomy): Eukaryota > Metazoa > Chordata > Mammalia > Rodentia > Capromyidae > Capromys > Capromys pilorides. The sequence goes on from PVKN010028327.1 coordinate 12,846, forward strand.
GAAATCAACAGGATAAAGCTGTTCATTTTTAGCTCAGAAGAAACATTCGGTTCATGGGCAGAATGGAGGGGATTGCTATTTAATTGTACAGGGGAAGAACTATGGCTACAAACAAAAGAAATATTAATTTCTTCAACATAGTACATCATTTTATAACAAATGAGTCAAAAATTTCTTTCACACTCCCTGAGAGACAAACATTTTGAACTTCTATACATTTGGGCAATTTTTACAATCTGTTAACTCTTGTAGTTCTCGCATCAGAATCTTATTAGTAAGAAAACAATACTCCAGAAGGCCTGCAGGGGGAGCTCCCACCATCTCTGGCATCATAGTTTTTCAAAAGAAAGAAGTCGGAGTTAATAGGGTCTGTGCAAAATACAGAGACAGACAGACAGAGGAAGGAGGAGGAAGAAGAGGGGAGCAGAA
>PVKN010028328.1:0-13274 GCA_004027915.1 Capromys pilorides
CACATGTAGATCTGGATTATTTCACTTATGAGTGTATGTTCATTTTACATCCATTTATATATGAACTCTTCCAGTTTATCATTCTTTATAGCTGAGTAATATTCCATTGTATAAAAGTACCACATCTTTTTCAACCATTCTTCAAATGATGGGCAGTTTGGTTGTTTCCAAGACTTGGCTATTACAAATTGGGCTGCTACGAACATATGTGCACAGATATCGCTATGCTATGACATTTTCAGTTCTTCTGGGAAAATTCCCAGTAGGGAGATATCTGGATTGAATGGGATTTCCATTTCGAGTTTTCTAAGGAGCCTCCACACTGCCTTCCATAATGGTTGCACCAATCTGCATTCCCACCAGCCTCACAACATCCCCACAGCCTCTCCAACATTTGTTATTGGTTGATTTCTTTATGATAGCCATTGTTTCTGGGGTGAGATGGTATCTAAGTGTTGTTTTAATTGGCATTTCACAGATGGCTAGTGATGTGGAGCATTTCTTCATGTACTTATAGGCTTGCTGAATTTCTTTCTCTGAGAAGTTTGTGTTCATCTTGGATGCTCATTTCTGGATTGGGTCTTTGAATTTTGGGACCCTAACGGTTTTTAGTTCTTTATAAATTCTAGACAGAAGACCTTTGTCTGAATACTTATTAGTTAAAATCTTTTCAAAATTTGTGGGTTGTCTTTTCACTCTGTTGGTGATTTCTTTTGACATGCAAAAACTTCTTAGCGAAAGGAGGTCCCATCTATTCATGCTTTTAAGGGTTAAACATGCATTTTGACTTTTGTCCATGAACTTTTTGCCTACCCCAATGTCTTCAAGATTTTCTCCCAATTTCTCTTCCAGGACATTTACTGTTTCTCTTTTAATATGTAGATCTTTCATCCATTTAGACTTTAATATATGATGATAGACTTGGGTCAAGTTTTAGTTTTTAACATGTAGAGAGCCAGTTTTACCAGCACCATTCGTTAAAAAGGCTATCTTTCTGCCAGTAATGGTGTTTGGCCCCTTTGTCGAAGATAAGTTGGTTAAGTGTGTTTGTATTTGCTTCTACATCTTCTAATCTATTCCATTGATCCTCAGGTCTATTTTTTGCCAATACCATGCTGATTTTATTCCTGTAGCTATATATTTTAACTTTAGGTCAGGAATTGTAATGCCTCCTGCCTTACCTTTGTTGTTCAGAATTGTCTTTGGAATTCTGTGTCTTTTTTGGTTGTAAATAGATTTTAGGAATCATTTCTCCAGGTGTGTGAGGTATGTTGATCTTATTTTGATGGGAATTGCATTAAATCTGTATAACGATTTAGGGAGTATGGCCATCTTCACAATGTTGGTTCTTCCTATCCTGGATCAGGAAATATCTTTCCATTTTCTGAAATCTGCTAGGATTTCTTTTTTTAGAGTACTGTAGTTTTCACTGAAAAGTTCTTTTATTTCCTTACTTAGGTTAATTCCTAAGTATTTCATTTTCTACAGTGCTTACATAAAAGGTACTGTTTCTCTAATTTCTCTCTCAGTGTGCTTGCTATCTGTGTAGAGGAATGCTATTGACTTTTGTGTGTTGACTTTTTATCCCACTATGCTACTGAATTTGTGTATTAATTCTAGTAGCTTCTTGGTGGAGTTTGTTGGGTCTTTCAAGTAGATTATCATGACATCTGCGAATAGTGATAGTTTTACCTATTCTTATCCCTTTTATTTCTCTCTCTTGTCAAATGGCTGTAGCTAATGATTCCAAAACCATGTTGAAATGGAGTGGTGATAGAGGGTATCCTTGTCTTGTACCAGATTTGAGAGTAAAAGACTTCAGTTTTTCCCCATTTAGAATTACATTAGCTCTTGGATTGTCGTAGATGGCTTTTATCAGGCTGAGGTAGAGGCCCTCTATTCAGATTTTCTGTAGGACTTTGAACATGAATGAGTGTTCAACTTTATCAAAGGCCTTTTTTGTATCAATTGAGACAATCATGTGATTTTTGGTTTTGGCTCTATTGATGTAGTGTATTACATTTATAGATTTGTGTATAATGAACCATCTTTGCATCCTTGGGATGAATGCTACTTGGTCATGGTGTATAATCTTCTTGATGATTTGCTGTATTCTATGGGCGTGGATTTGGTTGAGGATTTTTGCATCTACATTCATGAGAGAAACTGGCCTGTAGTTCTCTTTTTTAGTTGCATCTCTCTCTGGTTTTTGTATCAATGTAATACTTGCCTCTAGGAATGATTTTGGAAGGATTGCTTCCTTTTCAGTTTCATTCAACAGTTTTAGGAGTGATGGGACCATGTCTTCTACACATTTCTTGTAGAATTCAGCGGTGAATCCATCAGGTCCCGGACTTTCTTTGTCAACAGGCTTTTTATTACATTTCACAATTCATTGACCATTATTGGGTTATTGAGAGTACTTCTATCTTCTTGATTCAATTTTGGTTATTTGTACTTTTCTAGGAATCTGTCCATTTCCCCTGTGTCTTTAATTCTGTCAGAGTAAAGATTTTCAAAGAAGCTATATATGATCCTCTGAATCTCTGCTGGGTCTGTAGTAATTTCACCCTTTTCATTCCTTGTTGCCTGCATTTCAGTCCTTTCTTTCCTCTTTTTGAAGAGGTTAACTAGGGGCTTATCAATTTTGTTTAATCTTTCAAAGAACCAGATTTTTGATTCATTAATTCTTCGTATTGTTTTCTTTGTCTCAGTTGAATTAATCTCTGCTCTTATCTTTATAATTTCCTCTCGTCTTTGGGCTTTGGATTTAGTTTGCTCTTCCATTTCTAGTTGGTTTAGGTGGTGCATGACAGTGTTTATTTGTTCCCGTTCTATTTTCTTAATGTGTGAGTTCAAGGCTATAAATTTCCCTCTGAGAACTGCTTTCATTGCATCCCATAAATTCTGCTAGGTTTTATTTGAATTTTCTTGAAATTCTAGGTATTCTTTAATTTCTTGTTTAATTTCATCTGTAACCCACTGTTTGCTGAGAAGAGTGTTGATTAATTTCCATGTATTTCTGGAGTTCTTATGGTTTCTTTGGCCATTTATTTCCAATTTCATTGCACTGTGGTCAGATAATATGCATGGGATAATTTCTGTTTTCTTGCATATGCTTAAGCATGACCTGTGGACTAATATGTGGTCTATTTTCAAAAATGTTCCATGTGCATCTGAAAAGGATGTGTATTCTGAAGTAGTTGGTTGGAACACTGTGTATGTCCACTAAGTCCAGTTGTTTCAAGTTCTGTTTAAGTTCTGCTACTTCCTTGCTAACTTTTTGCCTGCTTAACTTATCTTATTTGGATAGGGGGGTGTTAAGGTCTCCTGTTAAGATTGTGGTATTGGATATTAGCTTTTTCATGTCCATTAAGGTTTGTCTTATATAACTTGCTGCTCTCATGTTGGATGCATACATATTCATGAGTGTTTCCCCTTCATCCTGAATTTTTCCCTTGACCAGTATGTAGTGGCCTTCCTCGTTTTGTTTGATCAATCTTGGTTTGAAGTTTAGACTATCTGCAAACAAGATTGCTACTCCTGCTTTTTTTTGAGGTGCTGGAGCATGTAGTATTGTTTTCCATCCTTTCACATTTAACCTGTGAGTTTCTTTATGAGTTAAGTGTGTTTCTTGTACAAAGCATATTGTTGGGTTTTGCTTCCTTACCCACTCTGCCAGTCTATTTCTTTTAATTGAAGAATTGAGTCCATTAACGTTGGTTATAATTGAAATGTATTGACTTATGATTGACATGACTTTTATTTACTTCTGTTTACCACTTTTTCTTCTGTGTTTAATTGGTTGCCCTATTTGGTGGGTTCTTTCTGTTCCCATTTGTTGAGTTTGGGTCCTTTTGGTCCCTCTCTAAAATGTTTTCGAATATTCTGTGTAGTGTTGGCTTTGATGTCATGAAATTCTGCAATCGTTCCTTGTCTTGAAAATATTTCACTTCTCCCTCGTAATTGAAAGAGAGTTTTGCCAGGTTTAGCAGTCTGGGCTGAAATTTGTTTTCCTGGAGGACTTGAAGCACTCTGCTCCATGCTCTTCTTGATTTCATGGTTTGTGACCAGAAATCTGCCATTATTCTGATGGATTTTCCTTTAAATGTGATCTGTTTCTTTTCTCTAGCCACTTTTAGTATGTTATTCTTCTGTTGGATTTCTGGGATCTTGATTATTATACGTCTAGATGTGTTTTTAGTCAGGCTGATATTATTTGGTGTTCTGTATGCTTCAGTTACCTGAATATCCGATTGTTTTCTCGTATTTGGGAAGTTTTCTGCTATTACTTCTGCCCATATTCTTTTTATATCATTTGTATTGACTCCTTCTTTCTCATTGATTCCTATTAATTTCATGTTGTTCATTCTTGCATCATCTTGGAGATGTTGAAATATTTTTTCCTGCATCCTGGTTGTTTTTAAGAGATCCTTTCTTATCTTTTCACTAGCTGTGACTTTGTCTTCAAGATCTCAAATTCCATGTTCACTTTTGTTCATATGGTTTTGCCAGCTTGTGATTGAGAATTTATTTTCTTGCGTATCTCTTTGGAAGTGTTTCATGCGATCTATTTCTTTCTTATATTGCTCAGTCAAGGATTCCATCCTTTTCTATTCTCTTCTAATTTTTTATCAATGTATTCTTTAATATTTCTGAAGTCTTTTATTATGGCTCTCTTTACTCTCTCTAGTTCAGAGATTATTTCTGCTCTATTCTATTCTTTAGCTTTCTGCAATTATTCCCCTACTTTTGATGCTACTAATTTAGAGATGTCTTTTTTTTCCTTCAGGGGTTATTTCTGTTCTGGTTTCCTCTATATGTTTCTGCAGTTATTTTTTCACTTCAGCTTCTATTAATTCCTGCATTTCTTTTTTTAATTCCAATTTTATCTCTGATCTGAGTTCCTCTATACATTTCTGTATTTCTATCAGATTCAGAGATTTCAGCTGCCTGATTCCCATTTTCTTCCTTGGTAGTGTCTTTTGTATTAGTTCCAGGTGGCCTTGGGATCTGAGATTGCATCTTACTCCTTTTCTTTATCATTTTGTATAGCTGTGATCTCTGCACTTTGTTGAACTTATACAGTTAGCGCCTATGGAGATTTGGGTCTGGATCCACCCAGCTTGTTCCCCTACAGACATGCCTGACTGCAAGTCTGAGCTCAGGCAGCTAGCTGCCTTGAGGCCGGTGGGTCGGGATGAGGGTCTGCAGAGTGGGGACAATGGTTGGCTGTGTGGGGATGGTAGGTGGCTGGGTGGTGACGGTGGGAAGAGTCAGGGTTGGGGCAGTTGTGCAGTTGGGTAATAAACGTAGGCTGATAAAGTTCTTACTTGGCCTTCATGAGGCCCGACCGGGAAGGTGGGTAGAATCCCACCTGGGGCTGTTGATGAGTCAGGGGATGCACGTGAGCTGAGGATGTCGCGTGGCCTGGTCAGGATGGTGGGTGGAATTCAAGGTGGAGTAGGGCCAGCTGGCCCGCTGCTGGATCAGGACTGCGAGCATGGGTCCAAGGTGGAGCGGGGACCATCGCCCAGCCACTGGATGGGGACTGCGAACACTTGTCTGAAGTGGAGCCAAGACCACTGCCTCACCATTGATTCAAGATGGCATGCCCAGGTTTGAGGTGCAGGCGAGACTGCAGCCCTGCCACTGGACTGGGACTCCCTTTGGTCATTTCTGAAGCTCCTCATGTTCCCCCGCCCATGCTCCACAGTGATGACGGGGGAGGGGTGGGATGCGGTGAGCGAGGCTCTCAGGAGAGTGGGAGGGCAGAGTAGGCTCACCAAGCTCCCAGTGGGTGGGGTTCACTGTGGCTTCCACATCGTGAAGGTGGGGGTAAGCACAGCTCACGAAGGCTGCACTGAAGAGGGGGGCAGGCCCAAGTTCTGCAAGGCTCTCTCCATGGTGGGTGGGTGCAAGGTAGGGCTAAGCAAGGCTCCCGCAGGGCCTTGCACCAGTCTGTCTGGGGGCCTGGTTTCAGGGCCCCATGGCAGTCTTCCTGGTGAACATGGGTGGCGGGGGCTCAGCTGAGCTCCGGGAGTAGGAGGTGGCAGCATAAGGCCCACGAGGTACCCTTGACAGGCTTCTGGTCGAGGACAGGTGACTGGGGCTCAGCGCAGCTCCGGAAGTCTTGAGCACAGAACTTTAAGTAAATAATTCAGACATGCATGCTTAAGTATTGAATTGTTTCTCTTGTGTGAGACACTCAAAGGATGAATAAGGACCAAAGTGAATGATAGTAAGTGGGAAGTAGGAAGAACATGTGAGCTGCCGAGGAGAACAAGGGATGGAGGAAGGGGGAGAGAAGGGAGGGAGTAGGACTAAAATATTTCAAAGAATGGAATGAAACACTAGAGACAAAAGTTTGGCAAAGGGAGAGGGGAAGGACAGAAAGGAAAGGGAGAGGGCAAAAACTGAAGTAAGACATATTATGTGAGTGGCTGGTGAGATAGCTCAGTGGTCTAGAGCTCCTGCTTAGGCAAGCTTATACAACTACAGGGATGATGATTCAACCCCGAGCACCACATGCTGTGCCAGTCTCACACCTACAGTAGGCTGAGCTGGCCATAACATAAATAAACAAAGCTTTTAAAAAGGATATATTATGTGAAGTTTTCTACGAAGAATGAGATAATATATGTCAAAAATGTACAAATAAAAGTAATGAAAAACAACTCCATCCTTGACCTATCACAGTGTGTCCATTTTCTCTCGTGGGCTGAACTGTATTAGCTGCAATCTTGCTTTCCATTTCTGAATCGATATTCTTCATTCATTTTTAAGTAACCAGTCCTTAAGACAATGTTGCTGATGTCTTCAGTGTAGCTTTGGCATCACTTAGACCTGTAGGCCTTTAAGAGCCCTCTACAAATTTTGACAGCTTCACTATCTTCCACAGATATTGCGTTTGGGCTCCAGTGCTCATTGGGTTTTTCATAGCTACTGGGCTCTCTTTGAGTATGGCAATGGGTGTTCTTTTCTTTGTGAGTGAGGGCTGACAATCTTCTGGTTGGGCTTTAATGAATAGGAGGGGAGACAGACTATTTGGAATAGTGTGCTTTTTGTTCCATTGGGAGCCCTAGGACTCTCCTCCTCATCTGGAAATTTTGCATGGATGGACAGGAAATGGAACACAGGAATTATTTTTATTTTCTCCTCTCTTTTCGGGCTGGCAGTTTAAAAATCCTAGTAATTAATGGAGAAGGAGCAGACCAGCTGGGAGAAATAGCCTAGGACTAAATAACTCCAGGTACGAGGGTCAGAGTTTAGAAGCTGTGATTTTTCTATTCCCTACCTTGAGAGAAAATCATTTTTAATGGTTGAATGTAAGCTTCCCAGCAGAAATGAGGGTGTAAGACTATAGCTGTGACGTTGCAGGAAGGCTATAGAGCAGGAAATTACTCATGAAGATTGCAGTATGCACTGTGGGAAATTACTCATGAAGAGTACAATATGTGCCATGCGGACAGATTACAGTGAACTAGGCTTGGAGAGGCTCACGTTCAAACTGTGGCTTGGTGCTGAACTGACTGAATGATTCTCAACAGGTCGGTGCTCTGAATTTCTTTACTACCTGGGAAAAAGAGGACAAGCTTAGCTGTCACACTGCGTTTACACGCGAAGGACAACCAGGTGTTGTACTTCCAACTCATCATCAACTGATGCCTTTAGTAAACTGCGTAAGAATAAATTACTGAGAAAAAAACCCTGTGTTTAGGGGACCGCAATATGAAATTGCAATGAATGTATTAAGCAGTCAATTTTTGTACCTATCTCATTAGAGACTGATGACACACATTTGCTTTGTACAGGTACTGGTGTGCAGAGAACATTTTAAATGCATTTGCTTAAAGAAGGGTTGGTAAACTATAGCTTGCAGTTCAAATTTAGCAGAGTTTTTATTGTTCAAATCTATTTTTCTTGACACATAGTTATACTCATTCCCTTATGATGTTTTCTATGGTTGTTTCCAGTGCAACAATGGCAGTATTCAGCTGTGAGAGAAACCCTGCAGTGCCCAAAATATTTGCTTTCTGGTTGAATGTAACCTTCCCAGCAGACATGAGCATGTACTACTACAGTTGTGACCTTGCAGAAAGGCTACAGACTGGGAAATTACTCATGAAGAGTGCAATATGTGCCGTGCGGACAGATTACAGTGGACTAGGCTTGGAGAGGCTCACGTTCAAATTCTGGCTTGGTGCTGAACTTACTGGATGATTCTGAACAGGTCGGTGCTCTGAATTTCTTTAATACCTGGAAAAGGAGGACAAGTTTAGCTTTACAAGACATTGTCCTATCTTGATTTACAGAGACAAGAAAATGAAGATGCCAGAGCACTTTTCTAGGGTCTTTTCAGTAAGAATGTTGCACGGATTCTGCCAAGATGCTTGGCAACAGTGAAAGTTTGCTCTCTGGCCCTGAAAAAAAAATAATTATAAAGTCCCAACTCTGTCAGTGAATTTGAGATCTCATGCAGATATTCTGCTCCAAAAAAAATTATTTCTTTTTTTCCCATTCTCTTCTACTTTCAATATTCTTGTGTGTTACACCTATGTTTTCTTCTTCTATACTTCATTGCATGTTTGCTGTGTAAGGTCATTGTCCAGATCTCTGACGGCACCTTTGTTAAATCCCTTAAAATTTGCACTCTCTGGTTTCTCTATTTCCAAAACTAGCCTAGTCCTGCATACTTCTTAACTCTCCCTACCTGCCACTACGACCTTTAACCTTTGTGGAATCAATGGCACTTTATGGGTAGTACTCTGGTAGTTCTTTCCAGTTGGTAGATCTTCACTTGTGGAGAGTCAAGAGGTGCTAGTGGAGTATCTGTTTACTCCCTAGATTCAAACTCCATAGAGAAAGCCAACATTTAGCATAGTGGAGAATGTGGCAAGTATTTATGGACAGGTGGACTTCTTCACACTGATCTACAGAATCAACGAGTTTTCAGGTACCCAGTGAACAGCGCTGCAGAAAATAACAGGCTTCCCAATGACGTGAAAGGAGTGGTGCTGGATTCAAAATAATATATGCTCCATTGGAAAGCCAAGCTGACAGAGGAAACAAGGAAGGAATGGAGTTGTGTCAGCCCAGCGTGCTCAACTAACAGAGAACGCTGCACAGTGGAGGCCACAGGATGCCAGGGCTTTCTAGGACTGGCCTCTCAGTGTCATTTTAGCATGTCTCCTCTCTCCAGCAAGTGGCATAATTAATTTCAAACATCTTATGCCATTGGGGTGTTCTTTTGCCATGCGCTGAGCCTTGCAAGTTACCCTGGAGTGGGAGGTCTGACATGTTCTAGTAGGGAGTGAGTACCAAGGAAGAAAGGTAAGGAGGAAAAACATGGAACAGGCAGGACTTTCTAAAATTTTTGTGTAGTCTGATGCCTCCCATAAGACCAGTTTAGTGCTTTTAGAATGAGAATTAATTTTTCGTGTATCAGGAATATTGCTGTTTTGTTATTTTAGGGATTGAAAAATATTAACTTGCACTGACAGTTGGACATAACTGAAGAACTATACTTTATAATCAAATGAAGCATATGCACTTTCTACTCAGTCTTGTATATGTCCCTTTCCAAATAGTACTAGAATAAATCTTAAGTAAGTCAATTTTGAGAGCCGAGTCTTCCTTTCCATCATCACATCATTCAAGCTGAAGGATACACCTTTACTGGAATTGCAGCATTGTGCTACCTTGCTACCAACTCAGGGCTTGGTTTAAGTTCACATTGTGTCTGAGGCTTTTCCTTCATCCTCTAGGTAGAACGGATGATGGCTCCTTAGGTTCCCCCTGTGCCTTATCCATGCACTTGCCACAGCATGTATTTCTCATCAGAGAGCTATTTTGCTACACCGACGATCCTTAGACTGAGAGTTCTAATGAGTGGCACTCACAGTAGCTTATTCATCTGTATCCTGCACTCTAACTTCCCAGCCAATCACATAACTGAAGCCCACCAAATGCTTGCTCATTAATGGGTGTCAGTAGCAATAACAGTCTCTGGATTTCTGTGTCCTCTGCTAGTTTTATCCAACAGCGTGAGAATGCATAAAGTACTTCATTCACAATGGCCCTAATGCTTTTTAGAAATAAAAGGAAATACTAAGGTGAGGCCTAAGTCTTATCATTAGATTTATGGTGATTAAAGGCACCATAGGAGGAGTTACCTTTACCTCTTTTCCTGCGTACCTCTACCTCCTGTAGAGATAAGTTCATGGTGTCATTATATTCAGGTATAGAAGATACTGGAACAATGTCAGAATTTCCCAGCACATATGACTCATCATAGTTACTTATGCATGAGAAGCTTTCTTAAGAAAGCTGCAGTTACTGTAGCTAGTGCCGGGGCCCCTAGATGGTCTGCTAGCATCTTTTTCTTTTCTTAGGGAACCACAGCCTCAAATAGGTCAAGGGAGTCTAAACACAAAAGCTATGTGACCCAAGGATTGGTCTCCCTGACATAGAGAAAATGTCTCATCAGACAGCCATCCTGTTATTTTTCCATTGTGGACCTAACTACTGTAAAAGAAAAGAGAAGCGATTAACACAGAAAATGCCACCCAGCATGGCAGTTCTGATGACCTGATATCATTCAGCAATCAGGAAATCAAAGCTAGCGCTTCCCTACACTGAGTTCCTTCTCACTTGAGGGGGCCTCCAAGTATGATACAGGGGTGATGTCAGGACCTCCAAATATGATATGAAGGAAATATCATAAACCCCATTCTCATAGGTGTTTCATAATCTCTATTTATTCTCTCTCAAAATCAGGGGAACAATGGCTGGTCATGGGTGCTGCACGTCTGTCATCCCAGCCTTCAAGAGGCTGAGGCAGAAGGATTGCCATGAGTTTGAGGCCAGCCCAGGGTACATAAGTGAATTTAAGGCAAGAGTGCATTACATGGGGAGATCCTATCTCAAACTCCCCAACCCCAAAGACAAAAGAGCAGGAAATATGTGCTGAGAGGATAGAAAGATCCCATCAGAGGAACAGGAGTTTCCCAGATGGGTAGGTGGTGACCCCACTTTACAGGGAAGTGTCATAGAACAATGCCCAGGCTAGCCATGGGTTTCAGCTCTGACTGACCAGCAAGGGTACAATACAGTCACTAAGGTAATAGTGATCCAACAGTAAAGCCATCCTGTGAGACTCTTGCAGGACATGATGGGACCGAGGCCTCAGTCACCCACTGGGTGATGCAGTCTTCATTTGCTCTGGATTCTCCTTGGTGAAAGCTTATTTATTTTAAAGATAAAATAACTAAAAACAGACAATTTCAAAGAAAATAATAGGAAATAAAGAATGGTTCTCATACTGCATATTGCTGTCTTCAAAGCATTTGCTTAGATGAACAGATACTGGCATGTAAAACTGACCAAAGGATATAAGCACAAACTATTCCCTGCAATGAACTAACACAAATTAGTAGCACAGTTATGTTTGCTAACTTGTGCGTGTGTGTGTGTGTGTGTGTGTGTGTGTGTGTGTGTGTATTTTTTTTTCCCTGCACCCACCCCATTTGTTCTTTCTTTGAGAAACCATATCATTCTGGTGAGCTGGGGTGGTGTTTCAGGAACCCAGACACTCCTCCTCTGCTCACATTCCTCTGCTCCTTCTCTGTCATATTTCAGTATTGCTATTTCATGCCAACAGACTATTATGTGCATTCCTCTAAGCTCATTGTCCCTATACAGTCTGACTGCCACAGGCTTTGGGCACTGTTGAGTAACCTGATAGGAGGAGTGGGATTGGGATGTGACCCAGGCGAAAGGCAGGGCCTGGTGAGTGCTGTCTGGGCCCCAGCTCCTTATCCCGCTTCCTTGGGTCCTGCACCTTTGCTGTCCCACACTCCTCTACCATCACCTCCCTGCTTTGGAGCAGCTGCCATGGGCTGCACCCTCTGACACCATTGGCAAAAACGAAGCCCTATTGCTTTAGGTGGATTTTATCAGGTGTTTGCTCACTGTGGAGGAAACCTGAGTGATGCTCAGGCCTGGTGCTGATTATTAGAGCACAGGAACTGTGTGGCACAGAGCTGAAGGCAAAGCTGTCCCTGTAAGTCAGGGTTTCAGGTATTTGTGGTAGGGACAGGAAACTGATGGGCACAGGTATTGATTTGGATCAGGGAACAGTGAGGGAAATTGCGGCCTGCACATCCTGAGTGGGGCTGAGAGAACATGGGGAAGCCGTGGTCAGACATGTTGACCTGTGGTAAAAAGCCAGTTCATCTGGATCTCTCTGGATGCGAGCACCCGAGGATCCCGCCAAGACTCCCCTCATGCCCATGGCCTGGAACCGTCTCGCTGTGAGAGCACCATTCCCATCCCACCCAAAACCACAGGCTGAGCTTTCAGGCCACAGGCCTCAGGGCCCCGGCACCTGATGTGCAGGCCTGTGCCCCTCTCCATGCCCGCTCAGCTCCTTCCCTGAGGGAAGCCACACACCCTGAGGTCTTCTCCTGCTGGCCTGGGAAGGGGAGGAGGGCAGGAGGGAGCCACTGCTGGGACCTGCAGAGCCAGCCTCCTCCAAGCTGAGCAGGGCTCCACAGAGGCTGTGCTGACTGTGGTAGGAAACCAGCCATCGGCTTCCTTTTCTTCCCAGAAGTTTTCAAAGAGCACAGGGATGCCCAGTTTGCATCTGGAGAAGAGGGCCGAGCACCTAGGGTGTCCCTTGAGGATGAAGCATGGCTTCCTGGGTTGGACCCCAAGGTTACACACCGACACACATAAGCACAAGTACACAAACACACAAAGGTGTGTGGATACACTCACATACACATTGACAATTGTCTTACTCTTTTGGGGCTATTGCAAATGTAATCAAAATTCAGAATCCCGTTTCTAACACCATTCAAGGAAGAAATGGGAAAACACAGATGAGTTTCCTGAAGAGTAAATTCTGCCTCGCAGTTAGTGACAAAGACGTGTGTGCCCAACTACAGTGTGTAATGCAAGGTGCCTTTTGTACGGCTTCCTGAAAAACTATGCCATTAGCAGCCTCATGACGAGGCTGGTGATTTGCAGCTCCACGGCCCCCATCCAGTAGTGGAAAGAAGATGCCTGCCTCCCAAAGGGCCTCTGGTGCTGCGTCTTCCTCTGGTCTAGTCCTGAGCCTCACAACACAGCAACACCAGTGCACATGCCCAGGCACACCCACACATGCACACGTAATACACATGCACACACACAAGGTCCACATGTTCACACAAATACATGTACACCAGCATGTGAAGGACACACAAAGACACACAGCCCTCCTACTAAAC
>PVKN010028329.1:0-13276 GCA_004027915.1 Capromys pilorides
AAGGTTTTCTCTTGAGTATGGCAATTCATTATTGTTAATATCATGATATATTAAGTATATTCATGATTCCAGGGATACAGGTCTTCCAAAATGCAAAACAAAGATTGCTTATTGTGATAAGATTTTCTCTTATCACAGACAGATAAGATTCTGTCTTCAACAAAATATGTATGATGCATGTCTCATTTAAGGATGACTAATTAGGTGAAAGTTTCTTATGTATTTGATAGAGATGATTGATTAAAGGTGTTACATTTTGTGAAAATAAAAATTTAAGTATATCACAAAATGTCATCAGGATTGTCATGCTACAAAGCTCTATATGGTTTTGATTTCTAAATTTCTATGTAAAAATATGTAATTGTTGTCTTTTAACATTCTATAGGGATTTAAATATTTGAGCGTTCATGCTTGTTAAAAAATAATGGTTCCACTTTATGTCTACTGTGTTTGATATTCAGATATGATAGTGATATTAAGCTTACTGCCTCCACTACAGGGTAATGCCATTAAACTTTTCTTCTGGATGTTTAACAACTAAAATCTGGAGACCAGGGCCAGCCAGATAGCTCAGCAGACTAAAGTGCCTGCTTAGGCAGAGCGCAGCAGCTGGGCTTAGATCCTCAGTGTGCTATGCTGGCCCCAACCACAGGGCACACTGAGATGGCGATTGAGACTAGGCATGGTGCAAACCTGTAATCCCAGCATTTGGGAGGCTGTAAATAGGATAATCACTATGAGTCCAATCTATGTAGCGAAACCCTGTACCAGATACATTAAAATAAATAAATAAATAGTTTGGAGACCAAAAATTAGAGAGATATATGGGCTAAAAGGAGGGTTGATATTTTGATCCCACCCCTCCAAGATCTATGAGGACTTACGACCAAAGCAAAGCTTTGCGGTGATATCCTATAACTCAGTTGCACACCTGATTTTCTGATAAAGGAGATTTTGGGATTATGGAGGAAAGCAATCAACAATGTACAGTTTGTTTAAGATAAGACACGTGGAGAAAAAATATCTCTCCTGCTTTCACAGAAAGCAAGTCGGTCAAGCAGTGGCTGTGGTGCATCCAAACGGCTGGCTCTGACAGAAGAACTAGAAGCTGCTGTATATGGTTCCAGAGTGAATCTGGAGGAGATTTAATGGGTCTTCCTAGATAGCAAAAGGTTATTTTTTAATTTACACAGGTCTCCCTTTAACTTGGTCTAATCAGTGCAGCAGGAAAGTATAACCATGAAATGTAAAAGTTAATGCCATAATAATGTGCTGGCTGTAAAAGGTTCAGGTTACTCACAACTTCTGAAAATTGTCAGCTGTACTGATAAGTTGCTACTGTTATGGACTATTGAACTATATAGGGCTAAATAACTAGATAATTACCAAAATCCTTGGCCCGGCATCCAGAAAAAAAAAAGGTCTTCTAAAGAGTTCTCCAAACCCAGCTTCTCCAACTGCAAGAGAATACCGATTTTCTACACAAAAAAACGGAAAGGGAAATGCATTAGGAGCCACTGAAGCTGGACATTGATCGTGAAATGTGGGAGGGCAGGATGAAACCTCATTGCCTAACACAATCAAGCTGCTTGAGTCTTGACAAAGACATGTGCCTGGACTTTTCTGACTAATAGTCACTAGGCAGCATTGCGTCTTATAACTTTGTAGAGGTGTAAACAAAGGTCCCCACCATTGCTCAGGGCGCCTTTTCCCAGCAGGCCTGGTCCACCATCTGACCTCAGCTATTATCTTGGTCCTTATTTTCTGAATCCTCTCACCATTTTCTCCTACAGACTACCAAGAGGCCAACAGATCCCTGAAGATATGTGTATATCCCCTTCCTGTTCTCCATTCCTCTGTTCCAGTTCATTTTGCTTTTGAAGTTTCCTTTCCACTTTACGTCATCTACTGTGTATTTTGGATCTTATTCACTCACTCAGCTTCTCACAGCACAGAGACAATAGGATGTGGTCCTGGTCTCATATTCACATATGTGGATCTGGGTCATTGCATTTATGAATACGGTCTCGAGTTGCATCCACTTATCTATAAAGGTTTCCAATTTATCATTCTTTATGGCTGAGTAGTATACCACTTTATAAAAAGATCACATCTTTTCTATCTATTCTTTAGTTGACGAAAGGTCTAGCTATTACAAATTGTGCTGCTATAAACATGGGTGCACATATATGGCGGTGTCTTTAATTGTTCTGGGAAGATACCCAGCAGGGGAATATCTGGGTCAATTAGGACCTCTACTCCTAGTTTTTTTGAGGAATCTCTGTACTGATTTCCTCAGTGGCTGCAATCCTACCAACAGTGGAAAACGGTTCCTTTTGCCCCACAGTCTGTCCAGTTCTTATTATTGGTTAATTTCCTGATAATGGTCATTCTTTCTGAAGTGAGATGGAATCTCAGAGTTGTTTTAGTTTGCACCTCTCAAATGACCAGCAATGTTGAGCATGTTTTCATTTGTCTGTCTTCATCCGAGAGGTGTGTATTCATCTCATAGGCCTATGTTTGGATAAGGTCTTTAATTTTGAGAGGTCTGGTTTTTAGTTCTTCGAGTGTTCTCCATAGTAATCCATTGTCTAAGGAAAACCTGGCAAACACTTTTTCCCACACTGTAGGTTCTCTCTTGACTCCCTCGGTGATTTTTCTTACTATCCAAGAGCATTGTAATCAGCTGAGATCCCAGTAGTGGATTCTTCGTGACAGTTCCTGTGCAACAGCATTTTACTCATAAAGTCTTTGCCTACACCAATGTCTTCAAGAGTTTTACCTATCCTATCTTCTAGCAGACTTAATATTTCTTCTGGTATTCATATCTTTGATCCATTTTTTTTTATTATATTACGGTCGGCTCAGCCTGCCCTGGGGGCAGGGCTGGCATAGTATGTGGTGTCGGGGATCGAACCGAGGTCCCTGAGGTTGCCTAAGCTTTCCTAAGCAGGTGCTTTAGATTGCTGAGCCATCTCACCAGCCCAATCCATTTTTAATTTAGTTCAGTACATGGTCAAAGATATGAGTCCAGTTTCAGTCTCAACACGTACAGTCACTTTTATCCAGCACCATTAATTAAAGAGGCTTTCTTTCTTCCAGTGAATGTGCATGGCACCTTTGTCAGAGATAAAGTGGCTCAGTATGTTTGCAGTTGGTTCAGTGTCTTCTAATCTGTTTCTCTGCTCTTCAGTTTTTTGTCAGTACATCGCTGTGTTTAATCACTGCAGTCTTCAGTGTAATTTCAAGTCAGGGATTGTGATGCCCTCTGTCTTGCCTTTGCTGCCCAGGGTTGCCTTTGCTAGTCTAGGTCTCTTCTGGTTGCAAGTGAATTTTAGAACTGTTTTTTGTAATTCTGTGAGACATATTATTTGAATATTGATTGGAGTTGCATTACATCTGTATAGAAGTTTCAGAGGCATGGCCATTGTCACTATGTTGGTTCTTCTTACTGAAGTACATGGAATATCTTTCCATTTCATGATATCAGCTGCAATCTCCTTTTTCAGAGTACTGTAAATTTCAATGCAGAGTTCATTTACATCCTGTGTTAGACTGATTCCTAGGTATCTCAAATTAGGATGCTACTATGAAAGGCATTGTTTCCCTAAATTCTCTACCAATTACTTTGTTAATTTTGTACAGGAAAGCTATTGATTTTAGAGTGCTTTTTATCTAGCTATGCTAATGAATTTGTTTATTAAATCTAGCAGGATTTTTTTTAGGGGGGGAGTTGAAATTTTTGGAGTCTTCTATATAGAGTAGCATGTCATTTTTGAATAATAATTTAGCCTCTTCATTTCCTATCATTATTCCTCTTATTTCTTTCTCTTCTCTGGTAGCTCTGACTCAAGCTTCGAGCACTATGTTGAGTGGCAACAGTGGACATCCTTGTCCCATTCTCAGTTTGAGAAAGAAAGCTTTCAGGTTTTGTTTCTTTGGTATGATGTTGGCTGTTAATTTGTCATTACTAGCTTTTATCATATTGCAATAAAAACCATCCATTCCGATTTCCTGTGGGATCTTTATCATGAATGAGTGCTGGACTTCGTCAAAAGTGTTTTACTCATCCATTGAGATGCTCACCATTGTTTGTCCTTGGCTGTGTTAATATAGTGTATTACATTTATTGATTTACATGTGTTGTGCCATCTGAATTCCTGGGATGAACCCCAGTTTGTCACAGTGTATACTTTCCTTATTTCCTGCATTCTTTTGCCAGTATCTTATGAGGATTTTTGTGTCTATGTTCATTAAGAAGATTGGCCTGAAATTTTCTTTTTTCATTTGGGCCCTTTTCTGGTACTGGTGTCAGGGTAATGCCTGTTTTCAGGAATGAATTTGGGAGTATTGTTTCCCTTTCAATTTTATTACAGTGTTTGGGAAGTACCGGTGTTAGATCTTCTCTAGATTTCTTGTAGAATTCAACAGTGAGTCTGTCAGTGCCAATTGATATTTTTCAAATACACTTTTGGTGACATTTTTGTCTTACCTGATCCAGCTCCTTGATGGAGGCAAAAAAGGACCTGGAATGCTTTTCATTGTTGACCTTTTTCTAAGACAGAACCCCTAACAGTACCAGTAGAGGCCATGGCAGAGAGAGGAGGTAACTCCCATCCCTATAACCCCACAGATATATCTTCATTCTTACTCTTAGCATCTTCATGTGTTTATTTTGTTTAATTTATTAATATGTGTTTATTAAAAGAAAAAAATAACAGGCTTTTTTGGTTATCCAAGAGGTAGGAATGGGGGAAGTACATTTACCTCATCTTTCTTATAGCAAAAGTCAGCCAAAATTTAAGAAGAGTCTTGCAAGTTTTCAAGTTTTCTTTTTTTGATATTTTGGAAACTCCTTGAAGTTGTCCTGGTAAAAATACATAAAATTAAAAATGTAGTGACCTAAGTGTGGCACCCTTTTCATGTCTTTAACACAGGTAGCAGAATGCAGCATGGGTGCAGAGCAGGGGTAAAACCCGAGCAGAGTGCACGCAAGCACAGCCCTCAGCGCTGGGGAAAGGCCAGTGAGAACCAGTCTAGGCACCTGACTCCAGATTACTCTAGACTTTACAAATGAGAGAAGGCAGTGAGGGCCCAGGCATAATTCTAGGTTTTCAAGGTTTCCTTATCAACCTCAATGATTTTGAAATTTATATGGACTTTGTCAAATTCTATAATTTTGACTTTATAAAAAAAAAACCAAAACTATTCAGCAACGTTATGAAGCCATCCAAAGTGATTATGATGGACATCGTTTGGCTCTTCTGCGGTGTCATTCTCCGTCTCCCCTTCTTTCTAGGCACTTGATGTGGAGCTCACCAAAGTAGTGACCATTTCCTTTGCAAAATGCGCTGTTTCTAAGGTCACTGTCATAAAAATCAAACCAGAAAGTAGTTTAGACAGACACTTCCACTCTGCTAAGACCTTGCTGGGTTCTTGGCTATCCTTTCCATTCCTGTGGACAATTGATGCTCTCCCACACTGTAGCCTCTTTTAGCTCCTTCTTTTTTTGGGGGGTGGGGGTTTTAATGCCCTTTCCTTAGTAGCCAATCTGCCAGAATTGATTGAGCTTTCATACCTCTGGGATCACTGCTTCTTGCTGGCAGCAGGTTTTTTCCTCTCTGAGCCCTGCGTTTGACTCCTCGTCCTGCTTTCTTCCTTCCTTAGCCAGGATAACATCGTTCTCCAGGACTCAGCTCTCTGGAAGAGGCGCACACAGCAGCCCGTAGCCGGATGAAAGCGAGGTGCAGGAGCGCTGGGGAGGCCAGCCAGTCGCAAGCGTCGTGCCCATCGGGAGGGGCCAGCGGGCGCCTACTTTCATTTTACCAGACACCGCTCTCTTCTAAAAGACAAAAATTTTAGATTTTTAAAGGTCAGCAACTTATTGAAAACAACAGCAATAAAGAACACATGACACCCATGTAATTCAGGCCAAATACCAGAGATCTGAGAGTCAGATTTAGTTCTTAGGCCCCCGATTTAGGATTTCTGTTGTAATTTTTCCAACAATCTCCTTAAGAGGTGTAGCGGTTAGCAGCCGCGTCCTCCTCCAGTGGCTCATCTTAGTCCTTGCATGGCCTCAGGAATCACAAACCCAAGGCCCCTGTAGGGAGAATCGGGGCTCACCCTTTTTCAGCTCCACCTGGCAAACAGCTCCCCTCAGCTGCATGATTCGCCATCCAGGTGGCTGCTGGCCTCGGGGAGGGGCGTCGGGGCAGAGCCTCTGCGCTGGGGGCGAGCCCGTCTGTACAGAGCAGTCTGTTCCACCCCCAGGCACTGTGCCACGTGCGGCTGGCCCTGGGGTGGCAGCCCGGGGTGTCTGTCACGCAGACTCTGCAGACATCAATGCTGTTGTTAGCTCAGGCCCTGGGATTTGATTTTCCTCAGCACCGTCTTTAGTCCACTGAGCAGCACTGACTTTCCTTCCGCCTGACGGGTCGTGAGCTGCGCCGCCAGCAGGTGCCTTGAGCTGTTCTCCTGACGCTCGCCCGCTTCCCCTTGCGGCGCTGCCTGAATCTCGCAAACCTGGCAGTCCGACCTGCCGCCCTCCTCCCTGCCCACGCTTAAGCGAGGCGCAGCTTCCTCTCTGCTTCCTCTTTTCAAGGGTGTCAAGCAAGGACGGGCAGCAGCTCCCCAAAAAGGCCACCCGGTTCCTCGAGAATCCCAGAACAACGCCAGAGAACTCTTGGGGAGAAGAGGAGCGGGAGCAGGGGCCTTTCCCACCATAGTCCCAAAGAAAAATTAGCAAAGAGAGGGATACCAGTCTTTTGATCTACCAAGATTTTTTCGGTCTGATTAATAAAGTAACTACCGCTTTGCCTTTATTTCGTAGACTTCCTCTCTCCTTGTCCCTGAGACAGAGCCTTCCAGTTACTCCCAACTGCATTCCTGCATTCCTAGTGAAGGTTGCGGCCTCATCTGTGAGAGTCTCGGGTCTTTGTATGTCACTCATAAGAAGATTCATTATGTTGCATTAAATTATCACTACCGTTATCCATTTTTATATTTTTTAAAACTTCGTTACCATACAGCCCAACATACAGTTTCAGGAGTAAGAGAAGCTCAGAAGAAACACATGCCGGAGGGTTTCACCTCAGGCCACGCTCTGCGCTTATTCATAGCCAAGTTTGCACCACGCGCGGTACCCCAGGACACGGTGCGCGTCTTTCCAATGCTCACTGCAGCTGCAGCTGTGCCCCAAAGCAGCACGTGCTGCTCCACAAGGCAATGCTCAGTCTCTCTCTCTGTCTCTCTGTCTTGGTTACTCTTTACTCCTTGCTGGGACAAATACCCGACACTCAAAATGAAGGAAGGAAAGGTTTATTTAGCTCACAGTTACTGGAGGTTTCAGTCCATACTCGGCTGGATCCAAGACAGAGATGCACAATGCAGAGGCCAGCAGTTCATGGTGGTGGAACAACGACAAAACGGTGACAGAGGCACCTGACCACTCAGGGCAGCAGAGCAACAACAGAGCAATAATAGCATTAGTCTTTCTGTCTGTCTCTCTTTATATTACATTCAGGCTCTCTGCCTCAGCCCATCCGCCTTAGGCCACACCCATAATCCCAGAAGGACTCAGACCCATAATCCCATCAGTACTAAAACACATAATCCCAGTGGATCATGAATCAAGTCTCAAACTCTAGAAGTCCCTGCCTCATGATTGCATGAGACTTTGGGGGAACAAATAGACATAAACCATAACACTCTGTGAGCCATCTTTTCTCTTGTCTGCAGCAGTTGCTTCCTCGCCTCCCTCAGATAGAAGATATCAAATAGGAGACAGGACTTGGTCACTGTCCAGTGGTTTATTTCAGAGTGCTTGACACAGGGACAATGTTTCTTATTTCATAGACTGGGAAGATGAGATCCTTTGACTCCAAGTTTCTAGCAATTTACTCTAATTTTTTCACTAAGAACATACAGTTTCTGAACATACATGATTCTTTCATCAAGTTGGAAAATCAAATAATAATAAATATTTAACATTCCACATCTGTTTGCTGGTGCTGCTTTAAAAATGAACCCCCCCCCCTCAAAAAAATTAAATAAATAAATAAATGAAACCCCAAAGGGCCAGCCAAGTAGCTCACTAGATTAAAGCTCTGGGGGTTCAATTCCCCAGCCTGCCTTTCTGTACCCCCCCAGGGCATGCTGGGAGGGCAATTGAGACTGGGCGTGGTAGCACATGCCTGTAATCCCAGCTCTTGGGAGGATGTAAACAGGTGGATCACTACAAGTCCCATCTAGTAGTGAGATTCCTGAACATCCTGTAGACCCTTCCCTAAAAATACAAAATAAATAAATAGATAAATAAATAAATAAGAAACCCAAATGCAGGGGCATATACAACAGGAAGTAACTGTCTCCTAGTCTGAGAGGATGGAAGTTCAGCACGGAGATGTTCACAGGCTCGTTCCCTTCCAAGAACAGGTGCGCACTGCTTTCTACTTTTCTCTTAAGCCTATAGCTCCCTGTTTCCATCAATATCTCAGCACTCCATCTTCTTCCCACCCGTGTTCAACACTATATCCAAATTTTTACTACTGAGCAGGACTTCACGAGGAGACAGGATCTGTTACCATGGTGTCATTTAAGGGTGATGGCCCCTGTGAAATTCTGTCTCCAAATAAAGCCACATCTGGAGTTTAACCTATAGTGTGTATGTCATATAACTGAACATTGGATGATAAGGTACGTCTAATTTATTCTGACTGGGTAGACCAAGCTACCATTCATTCAACAGAGCATTTGACACAGCTACGCAACTTAGGAGCAGAACTGTGTGGAGCTCATGTTTATATCATAGGGATTCGAAGACCAGAGCTGGGGAGATAGCTCAGCAACTTAAGCGCCTGCCTGGGAAGCATAAGGTCCTGAGTTCTATCCCTGGTACTCAATAAATAAATAAATAAATAAATAAATAACAAAATGGAGACTTGAGGGATACAAAAATATCGGAGACTAATGAAGGTAGAATTTAACTGATTTTAATAAAAGTATAATTTCAGTAAACATAAAGGGAGGAAAAAGAGCAGGAAGAACTTAAGGTATAAGTTGCGAGAAACACCGTAAGCATGAATGACTAGAAGGGCCACGCATGTTCCTGTCACGAGCAGGTGAAATCTGGCTCAGGCAGAGGAAATACACTGAGGAAGACAGAAGCTTCCATCATGCGAGCAGCGAAGGCTGGGCCACACGGCACGCCGGAGGCTTGTGTGAGCAGCGCCGTACCCGCTCACAAGGCGACGTAGAAGATTTCAAGTAAAAAGCCTGCGGGGATGAAGCTAGACTCGGGCCACCACGGCCCTCCGCGCTCCCTGTGCTTGCATGCGCCACCGCAGGAATCGCCAGGCTGCCCCTTAGCAGGCCGCATACCTCCGGTTAACCTTCTGGCCCACGACACGCTTTGCCCGCAGAGCATCCTCTGTTCACAACGCAGCCTCCTGATGCCCTAACCTAGGTGGCAGACACTGACCCCCCAGCAAGGTGCCCTCATCTGGTCCAGCCCCCGGAGCTTGCTCTTGAACCCATAAACTCACAAGAACTGCTTAATATTTAAGCGAACCATCTTTAAGCTTGCCCGCAGTATTTCCGTAGGAGAAGACAACACAACTGTGACTTGGAAGCTGTTAGAAGAAAATTAAACGGGCAGTGCTGGCCGCAGGCACCAAGTCCCTGATGCACCCTTAGGACCGGGACACGTGCAGTGGCCTTGGGCAGGAGCAGGAAGGGAAGCGACCTTCAGACTAAAGCGCTAACAGCCAACCTGAGTGAGGCTGCCATCAGGGGAAATATTCTGAAAGGGAGATTTGCAGTCATTGGAAGTAAAAACCAAGAGGATTAGAATAATTACGGAATTCTTTTTCTTCTAACAAGGGCTACAGGTGAGATTTTGCTCTTTAAAAATATTCTCAGTGGTATGGTGCAAGTCAGTATATTCCTTAAATCATATTTTACTAAATTTGTAAAAAAAATCTAGTTGTTTGTGGTTCTGCAATTAGAAAATTAAAATAAAATCTGTAGAACTTGTGGCCTGTGTAGACGGCAATGGGAAGCACTCACACCTCGGGACAAGAAGAACTACCATGCCACCGCCTGCCACCGCCTGAGTCTTCTCAGAGGCTTCCAGATCATTCACGGCTTATCAGCCATAGAGCTGAAGATAGATTCAGTGGCTTTCTGGCCATGCCCTGGTCTTTCCGCCGAATTCTGTTTCTTTGCACCAGTCCTGAAAAGCAAATTAAGTTCTTCCTGAAATTGGTTCAAAAGCTATGCTATCCATGGAGCACAGGTTCTTATAAACCAGGTATAGAAAACATCCATATACATAAAAACCTGAAAATATGAGTAACTATTGCAACGATAAATTTTAATTTGTGTAAGGAACAGGAAATGAAGATCTGTTTTTGAATATTTGAATCAGTTCACGGTCTTGGCTGTGTCTGCCAAGAAGAGGAAAGGATAATGCTCCAGGCTGGGCAAGAATTGCTCCTTGTGAACTGGGCAGCGTGGTGCTTGATGCAGTTATGAAGATAAATGCATTCAATGTGACTTTTCTTTTGTGTGTTTGGAACTGGGTCTCATTGTGCAGCTCAGGTCCACAGTGACCCTCCTGTTTTCAGCCTCCCCAGAATTGGGACTACAGGCATGTGTTCCTTTCATTGAACAGAGTGTTGTTAAAACAGACTTATTTTTAGGTGTGAATTAATGAGTAAACAGGTACAAATAAAGTATTTTTTTGCTCCCTTTAATTCTTGGATTCTTGCAATTCACGAAAGATTTGCGTGTCTACTTTCATTGAGCAGATGTGATACTTAGAGACCTAGGAGAGGCTGCAGGAACCCTAACATTTCTGAACACGGAGCCTGTGATGCTGACGCAGACTGGCATCTCTGGGAGGGCTCCGCACGAACAGCCTTCTGTTCTGTCAGAGGATCCGCTGTGACTCCCAGGGCGGGCCTTGCAGATGCTTGATGTGAATGAAGTTAACTAGAATGAAAGATCTTCTGTTTTTAACATTTACTGCTCATCTGATGATACATCTCTTCTTTTTTGTTACAAATGAGGGATTTACATGGAAAGAACTAATTTCCATGATAGAACAAGGGCACTTGTGCAGCTTGTTCCCAAAGACAAGAGATAATTAAGTCAGCAAAACACACACGGAAGTGCTGAGGCAGCGCTCATTTTCAGGATATGCAAAATCACCTACGAAACATGATGCTGACTAGACTTTCAGATGTTTTCCCCTGGGAAACACATTAGGAATACTATCAAATGTCACTGAAATTCCTAAACCTGATTTTATCCAGTTCATCATTTAATCCACACGGGCACCTGACAGTAAAAGTTAACATTATTATTTCTTTCTTATACTGGCTAAGCTACTGAACTGAGCACACGCTCACCCTCTGTGACAGCTGACCACACAGTTGCATGCGCCCTCCCACATCTGGGTGCAGTGCAGAGGCAGGAGACCCCAGTGAATTGCCAGGGGCAGAGACCCACTCACTGGTGGGGGCTCCTGGTGCCTTAGTTTGGAGACATCTTCTCTTTACTATGAACTCAGTCAAGGACGAGCATGAAAAATACAAAAGCCTCTAAAGAGTCTTATTAAAGAATTGCTTCATTGGCCAACATTTAAAAGAGTAAATAGTGAACCACAGATATTTTCTAAAATGAAATACAATATCACTGAGTGGAACATGACACACTGTGGTATGACAGAAGAAATCTGAGATTTCAGAATGTTAATTCAGTTCTGCTGAAAGTTCCTGTGAGTTAAACAAAAGAGAGGAAGGAAGACACAGACATTATGAAATATACATTTTGCAAATGGTTGAATGAAAAGTGTGTGGCCACGGACTTAGCTCAGTGGCACGGGGCCTGCCTGTCTGGAAAGCACAGGTCCTGAGTTCCCTTCACAGTTCAAAACAAAACAAAACAAAACACTAAGCTAAAAATTCTATGTCTGGGTGGTAAGAGTCCTTGAGGGATTTTATACATGGGTATACACTGTTTGCATCTGCAATTTGTAGACGAACCTTTTTCTCAGGTTGAGATTTAGATTTAGGTTTAAAGGAAATGAAAGTTCTTATAACTGCAGGGTGAACACTGGTCACTACATAGGACTGGGAAGTGTTGCTGAAGACGCAGGAGAAGGAAAAGTCAGGGAGGCTACTGAAGAGAGGGAGCTGACGGCAGCGCACAACTGGACGGTGGGCTCGGAAGGGCACCCAGTAGCTGATGAGGGTAACCCCACTGAGGTTACAGGTGGGGGCTGGCCAGGGAGGGGGCCCTGAGACAAGGACCCCCCAGGGGCGGGGTAGGACGTTGCAAGATGAGTGGGTGTCTCCAAGATAGAACACACTGAATTTGGTGATACCTTACCACCTACGATGTTGAAACCTTTCAAAACAGTGGAGGACATGAAGTTATTCATACAAGATTAAATTAAACGGTGAGAAAGCTGAATCGTTGTATGAAATCTGACTCTACTAAGTTTGTGTTTGAGGGGCAGGGAATAGAGTTTTAGTCTGTCCACTTGCTCATGTGTGTATTTAAATGCATTTTGAGCAGCATAATTCTTGATATTTTTCTAGCTAAATACTTTTCACATTAATTATGTATAAGTATTTCCAGCACTTGTCACCTATTTAATTACTCCATGTTTCCGTTTTTGTGAAATTTCACCCTCAGCAAACAAAAATATGTAACACAATTTTAGCAGTTCATTGCTCTGTAAATGTAGGCGCTCGGGGCTGATAATATCCACACACTTGAACGTATGCAGGAGACAGACACCTGCTCCGAGCTCACAGGGCACAGGTCCCGAGGGGGCCTCCAGGTTGTTTTCACACATAGCTCCTGCAATAGGACAGGAGAAGCGATAGGAGACCTGTTACCAACTGATAGCGTTGCATCAGTGTCATTTATTTCACTGACATTGTCTGCTTTTCCAATTTGAGTAAAGATTCCTTTTTCTATTTAATATCAAAGATATATTATATATTTATATATAAATATGTATAGATGTAGTTATATCTTTTTTTTTGTAGACCAAGGTTCAAACTCATGACCTTGCACTTGCCAGGCAGGCACTTGTGCCACAGAGCTATCTCCCCGGCCCTATGTAGTAATTTCTTACTTTATGAAGTATCCAGTGAGTCTGTAATACTTTGAAATGTCCTTCGTTTTTAGCTTTTTTTTTCTTTTTCATCAACTCTACTCCAAGCCCGTCAGCGTAACTGCTCACACTTCCACGCCGCCC
>PVKN010028330.1:0-13272 GCA_004027915.1 Capromys pilorides
ATCTGTACATTTTCTTGCTTTCAAATACCAACTTTCAACAGAAACAGAATGCTAATTAACATATACAGGTTAGGCTATCATTCCTCAAATTTAACAAGCCAAGGATAATCACAACAAAAACCAACTAGGTTTCCTGTTTCTATTTATGGATATTAGTGCCCATCTGAGGGGCTTGGAATAAAATGTCCACTCAGTTACAGCTCATCCTTCCCTCAATTTATGTACTCACGGAGACCACTTCCTTCATCTGCTCCTTTACGGCTTCTGGGCCACAAAGCCTATTCAAGCTTCTCCCCAGGGCCCCAGAACAACATGTGCAATAACTTCCTAGGGAAACTCAAAGCCTACCTCACCCTTCCCATTGGGGAAACACAGACTCAGCCCTTTCTGGTGTGATTATGTAAGAATACAAGGAGTTGTCTGACCCTGCCCAAAGCAGCATCTATTCTTTCAATAGCAACCTGTGCCTTATCTTCTGGAAAGTACTGCTATATTGTAGGAAGAGGAAGCAAGCAGAATCTACCAACAATGGCAATGAACATCAAGGACTCTGGGTAAAGAATGTTGGGACTGTAGTAAGTTTTATATGCACAAGGGTCGGCAGATTAAAGCCCCTGCAAGCAGGCCCAGGGGCTGGGGTTCAATCCTTGGGCCTACTATGCCGGCCCTGCCCCTGGGGCATGATGAGATGGCAATTGAGACTGGGCGTAGTGGCGTGGGCTTGTAATTCCAAGTCTTGGGAGACTATAAACAGGAGGATCACTACGAGTCTGATCTAGTAGTGAGACCCTGAAAACCCCGTATACCCTTCCCTAAAATACAAAAAAAAAGTTTTATATAGGCAGGTTTCACTATTCATATTCTGAGAAGGGGCCAAGGGGAGGCAAAACATTTATAAACTGAATGTTTCCCAAAGCAAGTTACCTATCTCATATGATCTCCAACTTTTCTCCTTAGTTTCTGTTTATCAGTTGAAGCATTACTGAGTTTAAGGAAATAATCTTTTGTTGGGCAAAATGTTAGCCTCTTGCAAGCATATGCATCCAATAACAGAAGTAGTCACCCATTCCACACATCATTATGATGACTAATGATGTCACTGTATTG
This sequence comes from Capromys pilorides, assembly GCA_004027915.1. Lineage (NCBI taxonomy): Eukaryota > Metazoa > Chordata > Mammalia > Rodentia > Capromyidae > Capromys > Capromys pilorides. The sequence continues at coordinate 1,108 of PVKN010028330.1, forward strand.
TCAACAATGCCTTTTACCTGGGATAAAGGGCAACACTTCTATAGTTCTCATCAACTCAAAGGGATCTGCAGCATTAAACTCCTGCTTCAAAATAAGTACCAAGCCATTGCTTGGTTTTTGTATCTATGCACGATCACACTGTTCACAAAATAGGTATTTAAAAAAAAAGGGATATTGAAATTCTGTTTCCTGGCTGCTCTTTTTGTAGTATGGGTACATAATTTCACAAAAATTTATCTCCAAAACAATAAAGAAAAATAGCAGCTAATCGAAGTCAATAGCTATCATGATTCTGCATCAGCACAATCACAGCGTAGGCTACTGTAACTCATTCTTTACCAAAACGGGGTAATGGGTTCACTTTCTGGCTCAGATGAAGTCTTCACTAGAGCAGCACCAAGGCCAATCATGTTCACTGTCAATTTTATTTCTTCTCAGTCAGCATCACGTTCAAAAGCACGCTTTCACACACTTGTGTAGACCCTCGGGTTGTTTCTTAAGCCAGGATGTTCAGACAGAGGAATGTTCTCAGTGCTTTTTAGCTATGAACTGAGTGTTTTCCCATCACTACATACACAGCTCTGAAAACAGTGGTTATGGTAAAAAGCATTTGGAAACTTGTAACTGATTCCTTTCTAGTGGCTAAGATGCAACAGGCTATTTCTGCAATCGGTCTTGTCCACAACAAACCCAGCCCGGATGTGTCTGTAGTTATAAGCAGAATGCTTTCCTCTTATCCACTACCATAAAAAAAAAAAAAAAGGAAAAATGCAAACACATTCTTTCCTAGTTGGTACTAACCATAGGCCATAATAACTTTAGAAGCACAGAAGGGCAGGAGATCCTGTCATTCAAAAGAGGAAAAGTAAGATTAATGAAGGGACAGTGCTCTCCTACTCACCACTGAAGTAAGAGCCATCTGAAAACTATAGATGCGGGCAAGGCCAAAGTCAGCCAGCTTTATTTGTCCACTGCTGGTCACCAGAATGTTCTGTGGTTTTAGATCACGATGCACCACTCGGTGAGAATGAAGGAAGTCCAGCCCTCGAAGAAGCTGAAACATCATATCCTAAATTAAACAAAAAATAAAATCAGTAATTGCTCACAACTCAAATTCCTCATGCACTGTGTTTGATGCTGAGCTCCTAGCGCTTTGCTGAGTGCACAACACAGACAGCAGATGCTGGAGAAATACTAGCTGGATGCATTGGTCTTCCTATTTCTCCACTCTTCACTGAAAAGAGCACTATGAAACTTTTCAATCTCAATTTTCATTTGACTAATGAAAGGACAACTCAGAATAGTTTTCACTGTCCCAGGAAATGTTCTGGAATTGGTGTGACAGTTACTGTTGGGGAGGGGAAGTAGAAGAGGCCAGAAAGGAATGCATCTCTTGTTTAGTATGTTATTTCAACAATGAAGAGCTGGTGAATATTCATGACATTATTAATGGTGGTTATGATTTTTATAATGAGCACTACAACAAGCAGTCATATGTGTCAAGTGCCATTCTAAGCACCCTCCACTGAGTAACTTGTTTAATCCGCAACAAATAATGAGAGAATAATCTTATCACTGTTTTATAGTGAAGCCAGGTAATTGTCACAACACTAGCAAGAAACTAAGTCTTAAACCAGGATCCAGAGAAACTGTGTTTAAATCTCCACTGCACTCCGTTATTAAGTTAACAGGTGTGTAAAATGAGGCAAGCCACTTAAATCTGACACCAAATGTTTTTCATCTCTAATGAAACCTACTTTCTATGGGCAGTGTTTACTGCACTATCATTATTGACCAGTATGAACAAGAGGACAATCAGATATTTTAGGTCAAATAAAATTAGATACAAAATATGAAGCTCAGAAATAGTATCTGAAAGTATGAACTTAAGGCACTGGCCATAATGATATGGTTTCCTGAAATCTGGCACTGGTAAGAATAACCTACTCTCTGACCCCAATGCTGTGACGGTATTGCCTAGATAGGAAGATCACCCTGTTTAATTCCTACCTGGGTTGAAAAAGTGATTAGACAGCATCATGTGCTTCAGAGCTGAAGGGAGTATGCAGATACACTAGTTTCTTTCATCAAGAAGGCATAGATAGTATTAGGCTTTCAGTTTTTAGTTCCGGTTTTTCCTCTAGAGATGGAAGCTCTGTACACACATCCCACTTTGTCTGAAACCAAAGCCTCCAGTTTTCTCTTTATCAAATGGAGAAAATGACATTTACCTTTCATGGAAAGAAGTTTAAGTGAATCCATGTACACAAGTGGGAGTGCTGCTTCTGGCACATGGTAATTCTTAGGATGACCACTGCCTGGACAAGTGGCCTATTTCCCAGAGGAGACAGATCGCAAGTGTAAGAACGTACACCAGTGTTCTAAGGTCAGGTCATATGGTGCAGGTCTTTGGGGGTCACTTCTGAGATTATTTGAAGTGGATACCCTGACCTGGCAGGGGTATGTTTTAAGTTTGCCAAGGTGAAAACCTTGGGAGACACAGCACTGAAAACAGACAAGAAATGTTGCAGGTCAAACAACTAGCAGTGAACGAATAGCAGTGTGAAGAAGCAGTATAAATGTTAAGAGAAAGTCATCTGCTGTAGCAAACAAGTCTTCACTGCACCCAGTTTATAAGCACCAGATTTATTTATTTTGAGGAACCGGGGACTGAACTCAGGCCCTTGGTAAGTGCTTATTCTATTGAGCTATCTCCCTAACCCAGCACCGCATTTTAAAAAGCAGGACAAATCTAAAACAATGTCACGCTGATTCATCTTCAGCTTCCTATACCATAGGCATCAACCATTTAAAATGGAACCAAGAAAAAATCTGCTTGGTTCATGCTACAGGATCCAAACAATTTAAGTAGCCAATTGGCAGTATAAAAATTTGAATTAATTAATACAAGGCCCATTTAAATTTGTACTAAGTATTACACTGCTTCTGTGTATTTACATACACACTACTCGCTTCATTTTTATTGGTTACAGAATTGGTAAAATGAGTACATCTATGCTTACAGAAACTTTAAATCAGGTAGACAATGAAAAAAAAAAATTACTCAAAATCCCAGTACTGAGAACAACAGAAAACTTCATTATTAAATAATACGTGTGTGGTTCTTCCTAGTCTGTCTTTAAAAAAATTACATATATTATCCTATTTGTATGAGGAAATAAAATATACATTTAAATAAAGTGGTTATTCGATACACTTTGGTGGCCTTTTAAAAACGTGTAAGAAATTATTGCAAATGTTCTGTCATTTCAATAAAAGTCTTCTATCTGTAACTTCTTTATACAACATGATTTTTATTTGCTACATAGTTTTCCTCCTTGGAATATGCCATAATTGATATTACCTGGCTCTAGTTGTGCTAATTTGGCACTCATACTATTGGGTCTACTTCTGATGTACTTAAAGGTTAAAGAAGAATTCATGATTTGGTAACATGTTCAAGTATGAGTCAAGTGTGTGAATCCCATGACTGCACTCACCATAATTCCATGTTAATGACCCCGAATGCTGTTTGTTCTATGTTAAAAATTACCATACAACTGGTTCCAGGTAATAGGATGATATGAATGAATGAACTACAACAGTACACAAGTATGAGAAACCAGTTTTACTTCTGAATCATAAGAAGTATGAGAAACCAGCTTTACTTTTGAATCAAAGACATTTCAAAGGGTTTCCTACTTAGGCAATTTATATTCTCATAAGACAGATTTTTAAGTTAGCGCCTCAGGATTTTAATCTAAATTAATCTATCCTATAGAAGAGTCAAATACTTCACAGCAGGCCAAGTGACACAGCACAATGCAACTAAGGACACTGTTATCTACAGATCTTTAAATTAAATAGAGGTTTAAAAGTTTCCCTCATGGGGGGCCGGCGAGATAGCTCAGCAGTCTAGAGAGCCTGCTTAGGCAAGCTTGGGCATCCACAGGGACCGCAGTTCCATCCCTGGCACCACATGCTGTGCCAGCCCCATTCCTAGAGCAGGCTAAGCCAGCTATACTATAAAAATAAATAAAAAAAAGTTTTCTTCATGTTTCAAAGTTCTGGTACAGAAGTTCTTCTGAGTGGTTAGTCATTTGTGATAAATAGTCACACGAGGCCTCATTCTATCTTGACATGTACCTGAAAGTGTGCTTTGACAGGACACCACTGTGGAATAAACAAAAAGAAGAATGGCCTTAAGTGTTTTTAAATGGGGCTCTGTGCTTGGTGTTGCAAGACTCTTGGCCTCAGCCTGAACCTTTTAGGTGTAGTCTTCAAGTCTGTTAACTTTCTTTCAGGTATTCTAGAGCTGTAATTTTCTTAACTTTTAAAAAACCCAAACAAACAAGCAAACTCAAATAAGCAAACATTAAATTTTTCTAATGGGAAAAAGATTTATGAGATGGAGGTCCCAGTTTCCAACTATTAACTATGCAGATTAGTTCCTAAAGGTACAAAAACATCTAGTTTGTACCATGTAGTAAATCATAGACACAGAAGCCTTCAAATGGACCTTTCTGGATATTTGATAGATCGAATTAATCTGAGAAATATGTATGTACACACCCTCAAACTTTGGGTTCCAAAAATGTGTAACAATTTTTCTATTTAAAAATTGGAAGCCACAAGTCTTTTCAAATTCATTATCAAAATTTCCACAGAACTATCTTCATAATATTTTGTTTGTTTCCTTAAAAATAATGTTATAGGAATCTATAGTCTCAAGTGTATCACTTTTAACAAGTTTTTTTTAAAAAAATTATTTATTTATTTGTGTTATGGTCAGCTCAGCCTGCTCTAGGGGTGCGGCTGGCACAGCATGTGGTGCCGGGATTGAACCGTGGTCCCTGAAGTTGCCTAAACTTGCCTAGGCAGGTGTTTTAGACCACTGAGCTATCTCACTGGCACCAGAAAGTTTTCCTTTTTTTTTTTTAATACCAAACTGATGACAACATACAGATTTGAGGTAGGGATTACGATTATAGAGAAAGATGTAAAGGTTGCCTGAATCTACACTTAAAACAAAGGTGCTTAAGCCATGAAATAGCAAGTGACTGAAAATACTAAGGGTCAGTACCAGGATCTTTTTCCCCTTATTACCAAAACATATCTGTGTCTTTACGTACCTATATATTAAATTTTTAATTGTGGTAAAATACATAAAACATAAGAATTACTATCTTAAACCATTTTAAGTGCATATTTAGTATTAGGTGTATTGTGAAAAAAATGTCCAGAACGTTTTCATCTTTAAAACCCGAAACTGTAGGCCCATTAAACCCAAAGTTCTCATTTCCCTTGCCCTTCAGTCCCTGGTAACCACCATGCTAGTTTCTGTTTTTATGAATGTGATGACTGTAGATACATGTGAATTTTATTACATCTGCCTTTTTGTAGGTGGCTCATTTCATTTAGCTTAGTGTTCTCAAGTTTCAATCACACTGTGTTATGTATCAGAACTTACTTTTAAGGCTGAATAATATCCTATTACAGATAGATACAATACTTCGTTTATTCACTCATCAATGAAATGAACATGGGCTATTTCCACTTTTTGGCTATTATTAGTAATGGAAGCATGAACATCCGTGTACAATTACTGCTTTAACCTGTTTTCAATTCTTTTGAATAGGCATTCCAAAGTCAAACTGCTGGATTTAACCCTATGATCTTTGAAAACCATAAAATGTGTTACAATATTGCTACCTGAGCAATGAAATAGTGAACACCAAAGCCTACTAAGGTCCTGGAGCATCCACCAGGTTGGTTCACTGAGTCTCCGGAGATCTCACCCCTTCTTTTCGCACTCAGGGAACAGGTGTACCATGGTCACTACATGCAGCTTACTGTAACAAACACCTTGGACTCTGCCTTGCAACTTGATAGGGCTCACTCTGGCATGCTTTCCCTGATCAATTCTCAGTGATAAAAATGGGCTTTAATGGTTGCTTTCTAGATAGTAAAGCAAGAATAAAGAATACTTCTTGCTTTGAGCGACAGCAGTACCCAGAGGATGTTTCCCTTCAAGTCATGAAGTATAAAACAAACCCCAGAAAAGCAAGAGGGTTAAAATGGCTTCCTTAAAATGTTCAGATCACCTAGAAAGTTGTATAATTGGAGAAATAAAGTGAATAATTAACCAAAGAACCTGAAGACAAGCTATAAGAGGCACATGTGAGCTTTGTTCCAAAGAGCACAGCCAAGTTGCTGTATGTGGCCTGTTGCTGTCCCACTGGACATGAGGGTGATAAGGAGACCCAGGAAGACAACACATCACCTTGGAGCTCCTCCGCAGAAACCATGGTGCTAACGGGCCCTTACTAGAGGTGCAGGCTTTCTACTTTTACTATTTCCGGGCAATAAATGCTTTGTAAGGGCCAGGGATATAGCTCAGCGGTATAAGCACCTGCCTGATAAGCACAAGGGACTGAGTTTGATCCCCGGTACCTGGGGGGGGGGGAGGGGGGGTTGAAAAAGAAAAAAGGTGGCAATATAAATGGCTAACTCCATATATAATTTTATTAATAAAATAAATATTCTGAAGTGAAAATTTAAAGAATCCATGTTATTCTTTATTGGAAGTTATGATAATATTGGGGACATAAAAAATCTACCTCAACTAAAAAAACCCCAAAAACAAAAAACAAAACCCAATTATACCAAACCTGAAAACATTAGATAGCCCTCATTTAATGACTTATAGCCCATCTTTTTTTGGGGGGAGTGAAGTTGTGTACATGTTTATTTTTTATTTTTTTGGTACCAGGAATTGACTTAGGACCTTAAACTTCCCAGGCAGGCACCTGTGTTGCTGAGCTATATTTCTGGCTCCGTACGTCTTGTTTATAAAGTGTCAGACTTTTCTGGTACAGTAAACCTTGTACAATATTGTGATTTTTGCTAATTGTACCATCTAGTACAGTTTATGCTGCTATACTATATACCATTATACCGCACTGCACATAAGAGTCATGCAAATAAAAACAAAGTCATCAAGTTGGGAGTTTCCTTTGACCATTTCTTTGTTCTGAATACTGTAATGTATATACTATGTACAAGTTCTCATATAGTGACCAATTCAGTTGGTGGCCTAGTCAGAGGACCAGAACTTTGTTGTTTAGTAGGAACGCCTGTACAAAGCAATGACAGTGCAATGACCTACATGGACAGTCTGAAAGGAAAAATCATCATGTCATCACAATGGCTATTATTAACCTACCATGGAAAGACACCAGGAACTGAAACTACAAATATGCAACATTAACTAACTTCTTCAGAGAGAACCTAAAACTCAAAAGTTCAAGGGCCATAATGTTTTGTACACACTGCTTTGACATTAAAAAAATACTGAACATCACACTACGAGTACTCCTCCACTTTAGCACATATCCTTTCATAATGAAATTACAACATGTCTTTTGAACAGCTGCCTTTGGGTGAGATAACTTCTCATCTATCCCTATTCGTCTCAATTCCCTCTTTTGGAACTTTCCCCCTCACTCTGTACTTCCCTTCTGTCTACATGAGGTAATGTATTACAGAAGCTGCTTTTCCACAGGGCAGAGCACTTTTGCCTGCTGGAGCAGACACTGTTGGTGGCCAGTCATGAAGGACTGGTCCATACGAATCAAGGCAGTTGAAACTCTGGCCCACTGGGCATATTGGCCAAAGAGTTTGAGGGCGTAGTTTCCTTGATAAGAGAAGCATGGTGGCAAGTTCTCTGCCACACTTCTTCCACACTTGCCAGCTCCCACCTGTCTTACACCGAATGTTACTGTAGAAGGGAAGATCGCAAAAATCCTGAAACATAAGGGGGAGATACCATCTGCATACGTAAAAGGCCAGGCTGTAAAAGGGGAGTATGGAGGGCCAGTGAGATGGCTCAGTGGACTAAGTGCCTGCTTAGGCAAGTGCAGGGATCGGGGTTCAATTCCTAGCACCACATGCCATGCCAGCCCTGGGCATGCTGAGCCATCCACTGAGTTTGGGTGTGGTGGTGCCCACCTGTAATCCCAGAGATAGGGAGGCTGAAAACAAGATGATCACTACAAGTTCAAGCTGTGTAGTGAGACCCTGTATCAAATACGTTAAAAAAAAAATAGTGTTAGGGTGGGAGGGGAGTATGGATCTTTGGTAAAATGAATGGTTAAATCAACTTTGGGGCTTAACTCTATCCTTGGAGTTAGGTACCAGTTAACATTCCAATTTAAAGCCATTTTTAATGGAATGTCCAGCAATTTGCAACTGAAAATTACTCTAAAAAAAAATACTAACTCAAATTACACGAAGGAGGACCTGTTAAGAGCACAACCTTTCCTCTACCGCCATCGTCCTTCATCTCTTGCCCAGTGGTCCCTGTAGCAACCATTCTTTTCTCTGTTGCAGGTTACTCCTTTGAGATGGTCTTTCTTTTCTCTTGGAAATGCTACCTCCTTTCATTAACGCTCACATGGTTTCTTTCTTCTCACCATCATTTGTTGTAAATCCTCTGCTCTCATATGAACTATGACTAATTCTACCTACCCTACACTCACCATCTCCCTGAAGGAACTCAATGTACTCAGTGGGCCCCAGCTTACACTTGAACCCCGGAGATCCCTGACTGCTTTACCTTGATCCACGTTGCAATCTATGTAATACTCATACTGATAAGTACTGCTTTGTAGGAACAATGCTATTGTCACGTGTATATTGAACTCATCTGCATGCAGGTCTAGTTATAATACAGACTGACTGCTAAACTTTCAGTGGATGTGTACTGCCCTATTTTTATTTCTATCCTACAGCCAAAGGTTTAAAGTATCTATGTGATTATTCACCAGTTTTAAAGGCCACTTTTAAAATGATCTAGGTTACTTTAGCTTGTTTCTGGACCTTTTTGTGTCTGTTGGGTTCTGGTTAGGGCATCTCTCTCTCTCTTAATTATCAAATATTCACACTGCATTTTAATATATGATAGGGAAAATCTACTTCTATTCTTCAGTTGTCCCAGGATGTTCTTACATGTTACTTTTCTGAACCAAATTTTAAGATTGAACTCTTGAACCTTCCACTAGTATGTTCACTGTATTTTAAAAATGAGTAGATTACTTTAGGGTGAACACTTTCATAGTATTGAGTTTTCCCTTTTCAAAACATAATGCAGTTCTTCATTTATGCAAGGCTTGTCATGGGTTTCTCAGTAAGGTTTCGTGGTTTTATTTTTTTCATATAATTCCCACACCTCTGGGGCCTGCTCCCTACCCGTTTCCATGTCTACCACACTGTTTCTGCAATGACTGTTCCTCCAGTCTGCCATCAACTCTCTGATGAGCATGTCTCCTGCTCAAGACTCCTAGACCAAGTCCACCTCACTCCTGCCCTCGCTTCCTCCTGCTCTGTTGACTTCCTCCATCTTTACTCACTGCCCAATGACCCCATCTTTGGAATGGATTCTGCTTCAGCTGCTCTTCCTCAGATGTGCTGGCCTCCAGTGCAAATGTTAACACATGGTCAGGGCCTTTTATAGTCGTGAGGCTCAAAATAAATGGGAAATGGCCATGAGATTTAGAAAGGATACTGTAGAAAAAAAAAAAAAAAAAAAAACTCAGCAAAAATACAGAAAAAGTAGTCTTGGATTAGGAGACTTGGATCAAAACAGCATGGCACATAAATCAATACCTATACCTATTAGCTATTAAAACACCTTAGGTGTGTAAAGACTTTTGGTTCATTATTTTATTAATATGATACTTCTCAGCCTAGAATGAACAATACAGCTTAGAATAAAGAGAATTTCTTCTTGTCCTCCCACACTCCTTCCTCCTCCATTAAATTCAGCACTGTGTACTTGTCAGGCAGGCATTAAGGCTGAGCTACATCTCCCGCTAAAGCTTAGAATAAAAACACTGAAGGGTATTCATGGTATTTCCCTTCTGTTTTGTCATGAGATTCAGGAACAACTTGCCTAACTTGTCAAAGGACAGAGACTTCAGCACAGTGAACCACAGTAGGGGTATGAGAACAAGAAGTGCTTAACTACTCTGATCTGCAGGAGAAGCATTCTAGGGACCAAATCACACTGTGTCAATATTCACTTGGATGCAGACTTACGACTGTTCAATGTCCTAATAAGACACTGATTTCATATCTCTTATTCCAGTGTTACTAATTAAGCTCCATTTCATCTTTGCCACTAGCCAACTGCAGAAGTTCCATCTTTCTTTAAAAAATTGATTCATAAATATCAAGATAAACCCTGTCCAACATGTCTTGGGTTTATGGAGAGAAGTGGGGGCAAAAGTGATTATTTCTTATTGTATGTCTGTTTTTAAGACTGTCTAGTACTTTTTCAGCTAGAGGAACAGAAATGTTTTTTGTACTTTCCATAGAATCTAACAAGAAGCCTGATGTTGAGAAATCTGTTGGCTCATCCAACAGTCTTACACATAGGAATTTACACAAAATAGTACGACTTTTACTCTTGGTGTGTATACAGGAGTTAACAGAACATTCTCACTATTAAGTTGATTCTTGATTCCTCCTCCATCAAGAAGCCCACGATGCTACACCGTGGACCATCAGCTACTCCAAAATGATTTACCGACTGCCTCCCAAGGGGAAGCACAAAAGAAGTGCAAACTGGATATGCATAACCTGCACAACTTTTGTAAAATATCATTTTTAGTGGCAGTATGATTGAAGAGAAAACCACTGGATCTTGAGCGAGGCTTTGACTATCAATTTGTGCTTACTAGTTATACATTCTGAGGCAAAATACTTGCACTTTGAAGGTCTTGGTTTCCATGCCTATAAAATGAAAATCTCAAAAAAGGAGCAATTTAAATAAGATGTTTTATTGTGTGCATTTATATATAATTACAGATGAAGTATAGATGAACTATACATAGGATACTAAGTAGACTATGACACATTTTAGCATTTTATATGTTGTAAAGTAGCACAGTGATCTGCGTTACCATTTATTAAAAGGGCTACAAAGCCTCCACGATGTATAAGGCTTTGTGTCAAGTTGATGCTACGCAGAAACCTCTGAAGCAGAGTCCCAAGGCACTCCTATTATTTTAACAGGGAGAGAAGGGCTTGAGCAGTATTAGAAAAGTAAACCAGGGAGAAAGACAATTCAGGAGACAACTGCAGTATGTTAGCATTTAGCTATAATGGACCATCTTCTGAGGGATCTGCTCACATACCGGGTGACCTCGGGCTTGCTGTTTAACCTCCCTTGCTCCAGCATCTAGCCTTAGTTTCCTCATCTATAACATAGGGATAACACTTACTTGTAATTCGGTTGTGATATCCTCCTCCCTCCAGGTGGGAACCACCCAGTGTGGGTTAATGGGTTCACTATTTCAAGAAGAGACTCTGACACTCACCATTAGCAATGGCATTTGACAATACTATGCTTAGACTCATCTTGTTTTCTCTTGTAGTACATAACAGCCTCCCATCTTCATCCTCCCTAACATTTCTTACTAAGATCAACAAAAGTAACTATCCATATTAAGTGTTTACATTACCTGCTTTGAATTTCTAAAGTCTAAAGAACACTACCACAGGCATAAGCGCCTGCCTGGCAAGTGCAAGGTCCTGCGTTGATTCCTAGCAGGGGGAAAAAAAATGCAAAAAACCAAACCAATGCAAAACCCCCCTACAACATTAGCACAAAAATTTCTCCAATTGACATTAACACAAATCTTTTTTTTTTTTTTTCGTCTTTTTAAGACAGGGTCTCGCTATGCAGTTCAGGCTGGCCTTGAGCTCACTTTTGTAGTCCAGGCTGGTCTCAAACTCACACTTATCCTCCTGCCTTAGCCTCCCAAGTGCTGGAGTTACAGGTGTGCGCCACCACACCCAGCTAAAAACTTTTTAAATCAACTAACAGATACTGATAGTATAACTTGCATTTTAAGCAACTACTTTAAATAATATTATGTATTAACTATGGTTATTTTTGTTATTTTGTAATGAAATTTTGTTTTATCTTTTTCCCACAAAATAACAGAAAAAGTATTTAGAAAGCTACACAGTAGTACTTTGGCTCACAAATATAATTCATTCTACTATACTGGAAAAGATGGCCACTTTCATGTTCATGTGGGAAACACGGTCAAAGTTGTTTTCTCAGCCAACAGCATGTTCACAAATAAAAAAAAAAAA
>PVKN010028331.1:0-13272 GCA_004027915.1 Capromys pilorides
AGCATCATATCTTGTTAGTGTGAAAACTTGAAAGAGTAATTAAAATCTAAAAGGTATAATGGCTACTATGAAAGGGAAATAACTTATTCAGTGGTAAGGGAAAGCTGAGATAAAGAAGATGACAAATGAAAGAAGAAAAAATATATATATAGTTTGGATAATTATACTGCCAATTTCTGCTGCTCTTTTGAAAGGAGCAGTTAATGCTTAAATTACTTTTGGTTTTTATTCTTATTTTTCTTCTTCTTTTTTGTTCGTTTTTTTTTCTTGCATGTTTAAATCTGGTAACCTGAACAACTAATTTGAAGATAGCATCATGTAATACAGAAACCATTATTAAATTCCTATTACTTTGATTAGTGAAATTTTGCATTGTTTCTAATGCTGTTTTTTCCCACCACTGTTCTGTATTTTTCAAAAAATAAAAAATCATCTAATACTGATGTTTTAGTTTTAAAAAAACAGCAATTCATACTTTAATATTTTTTTGTTACAACAAAACAAGATAAAACAAAACACCCCAACACACGCACCATTGGTTCAGTACTACTGCAGTAGACCATTAGAATGAAAAGTTAGGTCTTAAGTTTAACATGCATCAGCCTCATTTTTTTCCTGTCTTTGAGTAGCCTTTTGAACAGGTACGCTGAAGAGAATGGAGTCTCCCATCCAGAACTAAGCCGATGGCACAAATCGGGAAAACAAATACGCCTTTTCTCATCAGCTATGCTGTGATACCCCTTCCTCCTCTCTGGTGTTTTTGATTCTGTCCTTGTTCCTTGGGTGGCAATTTCCGGCTAGTCTGGGGTTTCATGCGATTAACTCATTTGACAAGAATGGTCTTAGCACAGAGTACCTACCAATCAAAACACTTCCCTGACTATAGAGCCATAATGATTCTGGAACCTGGCCCCAAATCTGAGGATGCAGGGAGTCACCCACTGGTGATTGCCGAACATAAAGCCATGGTGACACACAGTGACACTGTGTGTCTGATGCCTTGGTCTCCATGGGGCTGTGTCTATGACAGCACAGTCATAAGGGTGCTCTGTGCAGCCCTTGTATGCTAAATCTGCTGACCTTTTTCTTTTCTTCTGTGACTAAAAATTTTCTTTTCCTGTCACATTAATCACAAGCCTATTTCTCAATGATAATACACACAAATCCCTAGAGTCCTTGTAATAATTCCTTTAGAAGCCTTATTGGTCACAGATTTAATTGATGAGATAATTTTGGAAAAACTTAAGTAAATGGCTCTTTCTTGTAGCTGACAGCCCACCTGAAAATTATGTTTCTCATCTGCAGGAGTCTCTTATAAACGCGAATTTGCTAATAGTCATCCACAGTCTTTGTTTTCAGCCAATTTAAATTTCAGAGGAAACTCATCTGAATAAAACATTTCATGTAAATTTTGCTTGATCTTGTTTACATTTTTACTTTTAATGAGGCCAGATTTTTAAATTAGCTGACTTGAACTAATACTGCAGCAAGCTTGGAGGCGAACAGTCAGTGATTTCTGCTCTGGGGACCCTGTGCTTCAATAGCCCACCTTGTTGTTAATCAAACAAAACTCTCTTTCAGTTGCACAGATGTGAAAACAGTTCTGATTTTCTGACAATGGCTTTAGCGTCTGAAGCTGGGCTGGAATGAGAGAACGTGGATCTTCTGTCTATCTTCTTGCTGCTGCTGCTGTATGTCCACTCCTTCCATTCCTGACCTTTTAGGACCTTGAGGAATGTCCAGTTCCCATTTCTGACCTTTTAGTAATAGTCATGCCATGAACAGCTACACTGGTTTTCTCTCTGTATCTGTATTTCATTGTCTGCCTGTACCAACTGTGGTTGTCATGTCTGCCTTGACAAATCAAGGCATTCCTCAAGGAGCAACCCAAAATCCTTGTAACTTCCTTAAGTTCTTTCCCATCCATCCAGTGGCTGTTTCTGAGGAGCTGTGTGAGAGCCATCCTGGGCATAGATTCTGTAGAAGTTGTCAGTGCCCACATGGAGTCATTTGTGTAAAATAAATATATGGAATCAGGAGGACAGGATTGTGTAACTCACCTGACAGTAGGAGCCACTTTGAGAGATTCCACAGATAAGCTTTTCCTGGAGAACCATGAGCTCACAGCAAGCCATCTCCACAGGAACTTCTGTGGCAACTTTGCTTCTTCCCTTGGCTGCAGGTCCCTCTGTGATTATCCTTGCAGCCAAGGATGACTGCCTCAGAGCAGCTTATGAATCCTCTTGCTCTGCCTTTAGAAAGCTTTCTCTCCTTTTCTCCTTGGGTGCACCCACAACCCTCCACATTGAGCCATCCTGTTTGTACCTGAATTTTCTAATCCCTTTGTTGTTTTTGAATAGATTATTTTTCTTCAGAGACTCTTCCCCCTGTTTGTTATTTAGGTGGAGAGAACCCTTCTTTCTTCCTTATGGTTTGGTGCACATCTTATTTTCCTGGCTAGCCTGTGAGCAGCACCTGGGATGAGAAGTGGTGCCTGGATCCCACAAGGGTCCAGGGGATGCAGGTCAGCACTTGTACAAGCCAGGAGATTGAGCATTTCCTTTAGAGTCCATGAATCCAGCATCTCAGGAAATACCTCTGACAACAGCAAATTGCAGTGCAAATTCTGGATTCATCCTTCCTGGTGTTTTGGTTCAAGTGGTGTGAACCTTGTCAGTGTAGGCCCTGATAAAAGGAGTCTGCATTGTTTTATGGGATAAGTGCACCTCAGTATACTGTTTACTGGCTTCAGTGCCCATCTCATGGAAATGAAATATTGTTTCACTCTCCATTAAATTCTTTGTGTTTTTAAAATATGTTTATGTAAGAACAGAACATAATAGACACAGCTCCTTTTATTTTTCATGAACATTTTTCTGCATTGTAGATAAATTATCATTATGTTTCACAAAGGAATAAAAGTCTTAATTATTAGACTTGAAATATCCCCAAGCAAAATTTCCCTACAATCCCATTAAATGTAGCTTCTTTAAATTTTAAACTCTAATTTGGCTTACTGAGGGCAATGTACTCCTATAACTACAAGAGCTTAAGACATTCTGAAGGCTAATAGTAATAAAACATACTAAAACAAAAATAATTTATCCATAGCAGCAGATAATAAATGCAGAAATAACTGCTATCAAAAACAGAGCGGTGAGCCTGGGGTATAGCTCAGCAGCACAAGCACCTGACTGGCAAGCGCAAGGTCCTGAGTTTGATTCCCAGGACAAAAAACAAAACCAGAGTGGTAAGCATAAATCCAGGGTGAAATGTGCAGGGAGGTTGATCACCTAAGATATCTGCCTTTCGAATGGGGTAAAGTGCTTGGGAATGTGGGCAGTCCTGCAGCACCCTGTAAGGACCTTCAGGAGCAGCCCCACTCATGCTCTGCCCATGACACATTGTATGGGATAGAAGGCCTTCTGCAGATAAGGGCAAAGGAACCAGAGGACCTGGAGTGTAGTAGGCAGGAGAAGCAGGGTGGCACCTATTTTCAGAAGTCAAGTTTTGTCCTGATGCATTATTGTGTGCTGATGGGGATGTCTTAGTTACATTTCTCTTGTTGCTGGGACAAAATATCCAACACCCAAAGTTAAGGAAGTAAGGATTTATTTAGCTTACAGTTAGTGGAAGTTTCAGTCTTTACTTGGCTGGTTTCAAAGCAGAGTGGCTCATGGCAGAGGGCAGCAGTTCACGGAGGTGGAAAACAGCAAAACAGCAAGAGCAGTAAGGGAGGAGCAGTGGCTGTGGCAACTAGCAAGCTTCTCTCCCTTCCTTACACTGTATTTAGGGTCTCCACCCCAGGGTGGATGTAACACTCATGCATAATTCCAGCACTGGATCATGAATTAATCATAAATTCTAGAGGCTGCCCCATGATGGCATAAGGCTTTGGGGGGAGGCCTAGACACAAGCCATAACAGGGGACTCTAGTGTGATCAATAGCACAGATAATAAGGAAGGGTCCTGTAAAATGTGGTACCATCCAAGATAGGAGCTAGGAAAGCCTGGGCTTGGGGAGAAGAAACTGAGACCATGAAGGAGGACAGTGACTAGACCACAGTGGAAAGGAGTCAGACATTGAGCTGTGAGTCTTCCCCACTGCTTCTGGAGTGAGAAATAGAAATGTGAGCACCTGAAATTGGTTTTCAGAGTATTTCTGAATTTAAATGTTTACATCCATTTACACCTATAGCAAATTGATCATCACTGGTACAGGGCTCTTTTAGAAAGCGCATGGATTTACTCTTTTCTTTACAACTTTGGCTTCAGTGTATAGAACCACTATGGGGTCAGAACTAGCAGACTTTTTATGAGAGAACAGAGCTACAGACAGCAGATTCATAGATGCAGTTCATCACAATTAGAAGGACAATAAAAATACAATTTCTGTACTATGCCTATAGCTAGTTGGCTTTCTTCCAGAATTTCTGTTTACTAAATATCAGAAAAAATGTAAATACCCCTTGTGGCATAAAGCTGACTTAATCTAATGATTTAGGTAATCCCCTTGAATTCCCCAGGGCCACAGCCCCATCCTGTTGTTCCTCCTCCGCAGGTGTGGGACGGGGTGACTCGTGCAGCCTGGCGGGTGTGAAAATCCAGAGTCTCCAGTAAGATTCCCTTTGCTTGCCTGTCGTCACACACACCTGATGTTGGTAGCCAGTGTGACCTCAGCTGGAGCTGCACAGCCTTGGGGATGAAGCTGGCCTGGCACTGTTATAGGAAGCTAAGCTAGATAAAATATTATAGGCGGTCAGATAGGGCTAGGCCCTGGAAGGAGCCAGTGTAGAAGAGGAGATACCTTGCAACTCTAGGAAAGATAGTCATTCCCACTGTGGTCCAGACCACAAGACAGAAGATAAAACAAATGCATCCATGTACCTCCTAAGGATAAATTCTACATAGGTATTGATCACCTTGAGAAAGCTAGAAAGAGCCGCTAACCCAACCCCTACAGGAAAGGCCCTGTTCTGTATTCATGTCTGCTTGCTAGGTGACTTGCTTCCCCATTTAATCCCTATTATTGCAATTTTACCTGAGCAATTATACTTATAATCTTATTGATTGTCCATAGTTTTGTCCCACCTCATGCCTACCTTGTTATCTCCCATTTTTTCTCCACACTGGACCAGCCTTACCTCATGGCTTTGATCTGTAAAAATCCCTAGAAAAGGCTTGGTCCTTGGCAACCCACTCAGGAACCTGGCTGTCTCTCTCAGAAAGAAGGTTTCCCCCCCGCCCCCCAATAAATATGCTGTGCTCTTAATCTCCATTGTTCTTAAAATTCATTCTTTCACTTTAGAGAATAGAAATTCATACCAGACATCCAGCAGGTTGGGAATATCTTTCCCCTATATGAACATCACTGTATTCTGACTGGTGTTAGAGCTGTCTGTGTGTCTGATTGAAACTGTGCCTGGAAGGCAGTTCTGTGCCCTCTGTCCCTCTCCAGACCTACAGTCACCTGTCTCTGCATCACCCAAGGACTGGGTGACATACCCGAGCCCCCATGCCTCTCCTTGTCTACATTTTCCTGTCATCTTGACCTTTCCTGACCTGCTGTAGTTCCACAGTAAGAAAGACTGGCAGCCTATTTAGGCCTCTGATCTTGGCTCTGCCCTTCTGCCCCTGCTGAACTTCTTGCAGAGTCAGAACTTGGGTGGGAAGTATCAACAGCCTGTCTTCTTCATCACTTTTTACTTTTGTCATCACTGAGCCTAGAAGGGGAATATTCCTCCTTCACTTCTGCTATGTCTCATCTCATCTTACCTCTCAGCTCATGGGGGAGGGGAAAGCATTGTCCTCAGATCAAGGAAGATGCAGGGATGGGCTCCTCCTGGCTCAGTGAGGAGTTTGTCAAAGGAAATTGGTGCTGAAGTGTCCAGAGAACCACCTCTTAAAACAACAGAATGAATTTTGCTGCCTGATCTGAGCGTGGGCAACAGGGCTGGCCATCTCTCCTGGATTTTCCAGCCACTGACACCCCCATATCACCAATTGCTTTCGGTGCACATGTGTGGACATATGTGCAAACATATGTGTGGACATGTGCATGGACACATGGACATGTGTGAAGATATGTGCGTGGACACATACATGGATATGCATGCAGATATGTGTAGACATGTGTGTGGGCATGTGTATGTATGTAGTATATGATTACTGTGAATTATATTTACTTAAAAAACCTTAGTTGTCTTTACTTCATTGATGAAAAAGGGACCAAACAACCATATTACATTGATAGCTCAGGGAATTATATAAGAACAAATAATTTAAAAATAATTGTATGGTGCCATATATTTAATATAATGTATTATTTAAATGTTGCAAATTGTTTTTCTTTAAGTTAAATCATCTTTGCACTTATTCTGATATTTTTCAAAAATTTAATGCTTCCTTGTTACCTAATTCTAAGGAAACAGAATAACTGCAGAACATTGACTAATATGGAAATTATTCATTTTTTTGAGTGAAAATATCTGAACTTACTTTGGGCAAATACTGAAAAATGAAATAAATGATACGTTTGAAAGCAACCCATCATTTTGTATTTGAGAAAAAAAAATACTTACTATTAAAATATGAAAGGTTATTCTCCTTAATGTTGGCTAGCTGCATTTGATACATTTATTTTCACTTGTAGGTAGGAATGTAGTTCTTTGTAAAGATGACATACTAAGGCTATCTGTACCCCTATTCTTAAGACAGTATCCTTAGTCTTTTGACATTTGGTGCACTGTTCAGTGAAAAGTTGCTTCTTAATTCTTAAACTTTTGAGAAGTTTTTTGGATCTGAGAGTGCACGTTTGGTGGTATTTACCCAAAACTCAAGCAATCTGCTGAAGAGTGAAACTCCCCTGAGCACCATCTGTTCTGCTGGGGAGAACACATGCTGTCTCTGCTGTTAGTGTGGAGCCTACCTCACCACTCTGGGCTAGGACGGGCCTGGACTTCCCCATGCCTTTGTCCAGACAGCTGTCCCCAGAGAATGGTTTTCACAATCAAGGACATTTTCCCTTCCTGATTCCACCTGCTTAAATCTAACCTGAAAGGTCTTCCTTATTATCCTCAGCTCTCTTGGCTTTAGATTTTCTAAAATCATTTTAGTTCATTTAAAAAATTATATTTTTTCCTATGTGTATATTGTTCTCTTTTTATAATTTTTACATGCACTAGAAATCTGAGTTTTCATGATTTACCATAAGGAATCTTTTACTATAAACTGGGTTCATTGGTGACATCCTTTTTATCAATCTCTAGAACCTGCCACTGACCAATAGTTAAAATGCCCAGTTTAGGTTAAAGCTGGAACTCTTTTGCTGAGACACAAAGACAAAGTTAAAATGGTTTGCCTGATTTCAACAAAGTCATACTAATTCTGCCTGAAAACTTCCGCAAAAATTTATTCCTTTTTTTTTTTTTTTTCTCCTGAATCATTGGCATGATGTAATTATTAGGACAAATTAAATAGAAAGGTACAAGAATACATGTTCACCTTT
Organism: Capromys pilorides; assembly: GCA_004027915.1. Taxonomy (NCBI): domain Eukaryota; kingdom Metazoa; phylum Chordata; class Mammalia; order Rodentia; family Capromyidae; genus Capromys; species Capromys pilorides. Next base: position 7,508 of record PVKN010028331.1, read on the forward strand.
CTGGCTCCTGGATTACAGAAACAATTGTTTTGATGTTTTTGATCCTTGTCAATGATCATTAACAGGAATCTATCCATATATAATCCAATTAGTCAAAACCCTTCTTTAGAAGTGGTGTCAAAATGCCTTCCATACAGTCTATTTATACTAGTTTTTCTTTGGAGGGGGGAATGATTTTATTTAATTAATTCATTTTGGGAACAAATTAATTGTTCTGCATAGGATTATGGGGCACACATATGTGCATGCACACATGGAGGGGACATTTGATGACCTCAGGTTCTTGCCCTTTCTTCCTCCTACTGTAATTTCCGGCTTCCCCTCCCTCCTGCCACACCCCTGGAAACCCACTTTCTGTTATCTGCATTAGTTTCATTGTTTTAGATTCCAGACAAGGGAGGACATGGGCTTTGTCTTGCTGCACAGTAGTTTTGAGCAGCAATAATCTGGTGGTGAGAAATTTCCTGTCTTCTTTCTATCTATCCTTGTTTTCTAATTTTTCTGTGAAAAACTATAAACTATAACAGCAGTTGAATTCTATTTTGTTATTTTTAATGCATTTGGTACAGGGCCTCACTAGGCAGCTCCTGTCTCAGCCTCCCCAGTGCTGGCATTACAGGCATGCGCCATCACACGCAGACTCAGTGGCTGGCTCAGCATACGTGGTGCTGGGAATCAAACTGCAGTCCCTGTGTTTGCCTAAGTAGGTGTTTAGTCTGCTGAGCTATTTGCCAGCCCTCAAATTTTAAAATGATTACAGTTCATAAAATTATGTTACTGAAATTCATCCTAATCACAATTTTAGTTTTGCCGTCTTTTCTATGGTTTTATTGACAGATTGGTGTTTTTGAAACAGGGTCTCATTGTATAGTTCAGGCCAGCAATCCTCCTGCCTCAGTCTTCTGAGTGCTAGGATTACAGGCATGTGTCACCTTGCCTGGCTATTTTATCTATTTTTTAAAATACAAATTTTATGTTGATACTATATTCAAGGTATGCAATATGATGTTATAAGATTCACACATACGAAAATATCAGAAAGATTGCTATTCTGGGATATTGTCACACACACCACATCAGTCACCCACTCCCCTCCCACCATGGCTAGAACAGTGGTTCCATCTCTGTGGTTCTGTCTAGGCTTTCACAAGACACTGAGCTCCATGGCCCATGATGAGCTTATGCACAAAGCTCAAGAGCCTCAGGAATTGCTTTCTAGACAGGCCTTTTCCATATGGGTGAAAGAAAGCCTTGGCCTGTGACATCCATTGGTTGTTTGGTTAACTGTTGTTAGTGATTTTTTAAAAACCAAATTAAACTGCATTCAGCTGAGGTAGAGCCTGGGGTTCTTAAAACAAATTCTTCTGACATCAGCATAAACATAGGTGCAGCTGTCATTAACTTTGCCATCTGATCTGTAGGACAGCCCAAGTCTTCTCTTTGCTGAGTTTAGCACCTGAGCACGTCCTAGACTGGCAGGATGGACCAGCAAGGAGAGCTCAGCAGTGTTCATGTCCCTCATGTCCACAGAGAAGGCATATGGCCAATCTTCACTTTGGCCCATGGAGTGCATTGATAATTAGGAGCACCGTCCTGCATCTCCCTTGTGTGGAGATCAAGCTCAGAGCCAACCCCACAGCTCTGCTGAGGATGTAGGGCTCCTAGTGTCCTTGGGGGTCAGCAACTCTGCAGATGGACATATTCATGAGTGGTGGTAGAGACCCCTTAACATACAGGCTTTGCAGCCCATCTCAGGATGAGGCTCTGCATTGTACCAGGATGGCAGGAATCTGCTGAGGTGAAGGAGTGCCCTCCAGGGCACACCAAGCTGGTCCCTGCAGGGAAAGACATTTTCAACATATCTGCAATTTTGGCCCCCATTGGTCCACACTCAGTAAGTCACAAATGTAAGGTTACACACTGCCATACATTAGGGACAGCAATTTACAGTCTTTCCAAGTCATGCATGCTAAGAGTGGATGTAAGACTAGAGCCCAGGTCTTTCTGATTCAAAGCTCCTGCTCAGAGTCCTTATAATGACTCTCACAGTGAGCAAAATTGGGATACAGTGATTGAGGAAAGCTGAAGAAACCAAGTGGGAGGGAGAAGAAAAGAAGCCTGTAGGTGAGAGGAAGGGAAGCCATCTTTAAATGTTTTAAAGATGGAAAGAAAATTGCACTTGCTTTTGTTTTTATGGCTTCAGAGGAAGTGGGACTATGGTGAAAGTCATGAAGCTGTGGCTGAAGATCTTCCTAGGGCTCTGAGATTTTTAGGGTCAGGCTGCTGGCTTTGGAGGTGTTGATAATTGGATGAACAGAGAGTAACATGTGGATTAGGTGGGCAGTGCACTGTCTTTAAAAATCCCTTTCAGCTCTGAAATGTGAATATAAAACACACTAGGAAGACTGATCTGGAAATTCATGCAGAATTTATACTTAAAGCTGTTTTCCTAATGACAAGAATAGCATGATCTTCCTCAGTCTCCCCTGGACTCTAGGGTGTGGCCTTTAAGGTATTGGACTCAGGACTGGGGTCTTTGATTGGAGAAACCAAAATGATTTCCCTGAAAATGAGCCTATTCTGTGGTTCTATGATTGATATGGCCCAGTATAGCATTATGGGTGGTCAGAGTGGACATAACCTTGCATGGCTCGTCAGCATCTCAGCTCTGATGGTGGCGGCTGTGGTCACAGGAGGAGGGTGACAACATGGCCTATCAGGATGGGTTGGTACTTGAGGAACCTGCAGGGCTAGGTGCTTCCTTTTAGCCAGGTTAGGTACTGGAAGCCACTTTCCATAGGGTTCTGGTCAGGGTTTCTTGGGTAAGCCATTTGGGTTTAGCAGAGGATATGAGTTCTGAGGTTGTGTGAGCTGCTCGCCAGGCTGCAGGATGGTGTGAGGAGAGGAAACTTCAGAGGACACAGGTTACACTCAGTGCCATGATGCTGACCCTGAGCCAAGTCACTGACTCAAGGACGACACAGATGAGAACAATGTCTTCTTCTCAGCAGCTCTCAAACTGAAGGAAGAATTAAAATTTTAAATAAAGTCCCATCAACAGTGCCCACCAGAAGGAGGTGGACATCTCAGGCAGGTCTAACAACAGAACATTTTGCCCTTTGTGTACCTCTGTCTTTATTGTCTTTGTGTAACAAATGGCCTTACCATTCATTATGTGTAACTTTACACATAGCAGGACACATTTTCCTTTGTATGACTGATGCTTCGTATAACTGATCACCTTGTGGTATAACCTGAAATGCTTAACCCTCCAGTCACATGTGCCAAATCTGCCTCTGTACCTCCTTACTCACTTTCCTGTAAAAGCCCTGAAACCCACCAGGAGAGTCCAGGCTCCTTGGGAGAGCTCCCAGTCAGAAGCCTACCAGTCTAGTAAGCTGACTCCTAATTTCCTTGGTGCTATTCTTTCCCGAGTTGTGTCTGTCTTTTGTAACAAAGCTACATCTCAGTCACAACTGAAAATGAGATGTGACAGACCATGGAGAATTTTGGTTTCAGTTCAATCTGAAACCAGCCCTGGGATTGGTGGGGTTTTATTAAGGTGACCCTGACCTGAGCAGAGCTCTCAGAACCAGAGGGAAGGTTGGGGGCAGCTTCATCCTCCCTGGAACCCTGGGGATCCAGCCATTCTGTTCTATTTTCTCTGTTAGTCATCTTTTCATTGTTTAGTCTACATGATTTTAAAAGTCAAATACTGGGGGACAACCCACTTAGTCTCCCCTTTTGTCCCTTCTTGGACAGGAGCTGTCTTTCCCCCAATAAATATATCCTGCTCGTAACCTCTGTTTGTTTCTACAATTAATTCTTTGATTTTAGAGAACATGAATTCATCCCAGATATCTTTTAAATTGGGTGTTTCATTTTTCCCTTATATAATTTGGAGGTCATCCACCTGAGATCAGTTTTTTGCCCTGTATTATTTGGAGGTTTGCACCAAGATCATTGGACAGAAGAAGTATGTTTGCTTTTATTTCATAAATTCTGGATTGGGATTTGCTTAGGTAACATTTTTATGCCTCAAATGTTGATATGTCTTTGCCCATTGTCCATAATTATTTATGTTTCGCCTCACACAGCCTTGTCTCATAGTTCTGTTACAATTGCTTATGCTTTGTCTCTTATGTGGTTTTGTTAAAAATGCTAGTCAAAATGTTGTTGGTAAATCTAAGTTTAAATTTAGAAATGCTATAAGGTTATGATATTTCCCTAATGGAACGTTTTATTGTTTGTTTTGTACTTTTATGTGCTGTGTTTAAACAAGTTGCTAAGTGTACTGATATTCCTTGCTTGATTTTAGACAACAGCACTATAAAGATTAAAGTTATAAAGTCTCTTAGTGGATTTTATGTAAACTTCTGTAAAATGGAACTTTTATATCTAGCTCAGACTTAGAAAATATACATGCCTGTATATGAAACACGGGACTCCTTTTGCCAGCTATATGACATTGAATTGGCAACTGTTCTTAAAGACTTGGAGGACAAGTTTCCCTGGGACAGACTGGCTCTGATCTCCCTCTACATGCTAGAGGAAATGAAAGGCCTGCTTTGTTTCAGTTTCCTTTCTTTAATCTTACTTCTAATTTTCCTACCTCATTGTACTTTCCTTTTTAGAGGCATGTAAAATTAGAATGGCATAGACTATTCCAAATAGAAAATGAGCATTTGTTAATGCTGAAGACAGGGAAGTCATTTTTAAAAAAGGACAGATACCCCATCAAATGGGTCAGATAAGACAAAGAGGACTGTGCCCATCTAGGAGGACACTTATAAAAATCATGTCCCAGTTTAGTGTTCTGGGCAGGAATCCTTTGGGTGGATAAACCTGAGACACAGTGAAGAGATCTAACTTTTGGGTGATACAAGAAGGTGCTATCTCCAAAAGCAGTACACTTATGGGACCAAAACACATTTAGTGTGAAGGACGATTGCAAACCTTTTCTCCTAGGTCTAGTTATCATTTAGGTGCATAAGAGATAAGTTGTGGACTTTAAAGCCTTTACTGTAAAGTGCTAGATAATCTGTTCAAGCTTTTAATTATCCCTTATGGAACTTGGATAAACAGCTAATAAATGATTTTAGAAAAGTTGCCACTCTTTGAAGCAGAGGACATGTTTCCCCAGCCATTCTTTGGTGAATCCTCATTAAAGATAATGGCTGATGGAATGTTGAACAGAGAAACTGCTGGATTCATTTCCAGAGACTAAGTTCTTGTTGTGTGGGCCAATAGAAATGGAGAACACCAAAGGGATCATGCCCATACTCAAAGGTACCTTGGTGGAAACTGGCTCTGGATGACTAAAAATTCTCTATTTACCTACTGCATTTTTTCTCTCTCTGCTAGTAAACTAGGAATTCTACTTGAGCTTTTCAGTAGAATAACTTAGAATCACTCCTTCAGAAATTATGTTGAAACAGCTTGCAACAGCTTACATTCCATAGTGGCTATCAGCATAATGATTTACATCTGCACCTTACATGTTTAAGAGTAAGAAAAGAGATTTTTGTTAGCCTTACAATGTTTTTACCAGCATGTAAAATGTGATTCTAGGTGACACATGTAAGTCTTGCCTGTGAGCTTCAAGTTTACATCTCATTCAGTTGCTAAAAATGCTTATCTAGGTGAAACAAGTGTCTGGAGACTTGACTCAGTGCATGGGGCCAAATTCTCCAGTCAGTAGTTCTTTTTTAATTTTTAATAAGAAATAACAATATTGTAGTTTCAAAACACGTTACTAGTGCATT
>PVKN010028332.1:0-13271 GCA_004027915.1 Capromys pilorides
ACATACACACACACAAATAAATACATACATACATACATACATACATACATACTTACATAAAATTATATATATATATAATATTCTTCAATGTATGGATGGTTCTCCACAGATTCCTTGAAAATGAAGGAAACCTTTGACTTCATGTATAAGAACATGGTTATTCTGATTTTCACATTTCCGAGAGATGCCCTCAATTATTTAATGAGCTTTGCAAATGAGATAAACAATTTTATTATATCATTCATAGAGTTTGGCTTGATGTAGTTTTTCTAGCAATCAGACTACTCAGATATGGAACAGACTGCCTTAATAAGACGTCAGTTCTTTCTTTCTTTCTTTCTTTCTTTCTTTCTTTCTTTCTTTCTTTCTTTCTTTCTTCTTTCTTTCTCTTTTGTCTGTTTGAGACAGGGTCTCGCTGTGCAGTTCAGGCTGACCTGGAGCTCACTTTCATAGCCCAGGCTGCTCTCAAACTTGCACCCATCCTCCTGCCTCAACCTCCCAAGTGCTGAGATTACAGGCATGCACCACCACGCCCAGCAGTTTGCTGTTTCTGACAACTTTTTAACTTTCCTTAAAACAATTCTCTTATCTGCATAATAATTTGCTGTTTACACAGCATATTCAGGAGTTTCAAAGTCTATTCTCCACATCTCCATTAAACTATTGTTTTATGGGTACACATTTTAGAGTAATCTTTAGTTTCCATTATTATGAAAAGAAAATATATATTACTGTCAAACATAGTCTTTTATTCTCCTTACCCCATCTTTCTTTGCCACTGTGGAAAAACAATATTATGGGACATATCTTTTGTATAGGAATATGTGCTCTCTGTACCCAAATGTTTGGTTCAGACTTACTTGAAAACACAGTAGACTTCTCATTTGTTTCTGTGATCGTAGCTGATGATAATAATGTTGGAACCAGATTTTTACCCACTACATGCACCTTCCTTCCTCCCCTTAAGTGTTTTGATGAGAATCAAAGGTGACAACTTAAAAAAAAATAAAAGAAAAGAAAGACAAACTGGAGAAGTTTTAACTTAATAGAATTTATTTTGGTAATGGTCACAGTTCTTAGAAGGCCAGGAAGACAAAACTCCTTAGAACAGGGACCACTGTGACCCTGGAGTTGGGTGTCTATGCACCTTGGCAATACCACCTCAAGGCCAGGTGACTTGGTTTTCCCCAGATGTCACTGTTCAGTTTTCTCACTGTCCAGCAGAAGACAGTGATTAGAGGAAGCTCTTCCTCCTCCTGAAGGAGCCTGGCTAGCAATGAAGGCAGTGGGGGAGATGTTGGCAAGATAATGGGACAGGTGGCAGCAGCAGGTGTGATAAGCTGGAGATGACAAGGGCAAAGAGTGTGTTGTTGGCAAGCTGTCGGGAGCCAGAGTTCAGGCACTACTGAGAGCAGAGAAATTAGAGAGACAGTGGCACGGGGACAAGAAAGCCCAGCAGAACAGACTGTCATAGCAGGATGACAGGTACCCCCTGAACAAGCACAGACAGGGAACGCGATGAGAGTGGAAGTGGTGGCCCGCAGCTCCAGAGTGGCGTGGAAGGGTCACACCATGATAACAGGGAAGCCTGCAGAACTGCAGCAGACCCAGGGGTCACCCAGAGCTCATATGCCAGAAGGCGAGAGATACACTACGCCAACGTGGGGAGGGGAAACACAGGGAAATGGATCTTAGTAATACTTTCTCCTCTCCTTTGTTACTCTAAAGATCTTAAGATCTTCAGCTGGGAATCAGACATTGTAGGTCTTGTTACAACTCAAGTTTAGCTGCTCTATAGCTGTGTTCAGGCCATATATCAAGATGGTTAATTACAAATGATTGTAAAATTATTCTCTCATATGACTCAGTTGAGTAAATATTTACTGATGCCAGATTGCTGAACAAAAGTTTTGAAAAACAGTGAGTCACTGAGGGCTGCTGCTATGCTGGTTTTCGGTGCTGCCTTGGTGCTGTGCTGTGAAGATATTTTAATTTAACGTGATAGAATTCCATCAATATTTCATCATGTTTGCCTCACCAAATTGTCCCATTTAGAAGGTAGTCCTCTAGGAGGATAGTATTCCAGAAACATCAGTTCTGTTCAGAGGAGAGTGGAGGTGGAAACCATAGCTCAATTTCAATGGATTAAAATAGGTACCTTTGAATTTATCAGTGTACTTCCTGATAAACTTAATAATGATTTTAAAGGTGATGATCTCAAAATATAAAGCTGTGGTGATGATAAAACTCATTTTAAAAATTTAGTGTATGGGCCGGCGAGATGGTTCAGTGGTCTAAAGCGCCTGCTTAGGAGGGCTCAGGCAACTGCGGGGACTGCGGTTCGATCCCCGGCACCACATGCTGCGCCAGCGCAGCCACCAGGGCAGGCTGAGCCAGCCACAAGATGAATAAATAAAGAAACAAACACAACAAGCAAACAAATAAATAAATAAACAAATTTTAAAAAAAATTTAGTGTTTATTTTGCTTCACATGCTGTTCTCATTCTAGAAATATGTTAATAAGCAACAGTAAAATAACTAGGACCATTTTGGAATTTTTATTTCGACTAAAGTAGGCATATAATAAGTGAACTACTAAAATAAAACATTAGACATAGTAATTAGCCTGGAGGAGGGAATGGTGCTTTCTTATAGGAGGTGGTCGAAGGAGCCCTCTTTGACAATTTGCCTTAGAGATGTGAAAATTAAGGGAGCAAACTGCAGTTGTAGAAAGAACATGAAAAAAAAATGAGTAGTGCAATTCAGAAAAAGCAAAGAGGCCTGTATGATTGAAAAAGGGAAAGAGAAGGAAGGTGGCAGAAAAAAGGCAAAGGGAAATTGGATGTTAACCATGTGTGTTGTTCTTAGTGCAGATAGCCAGGACAGTTCTGAGAGATAAGGGAAACCCTGAAGGATTCTGAGCAGGTGACCTGGTTTGATTTCAAAAAGTTCCCCCTTGTTCTGGATAAACTATGACCCTGGACTCTAAGAGAGGCAGGAATGGAATTAAAGTTGAAATTGTCAATTAGGAGATTATTCTAAGAACACTGTCACAAGATGATGTGGTGTTGGACTGTCACCCTTGTGCTGGTGGAATGTAAAATGCTGCATGTTAGATATATTTCGATGACAGAGCAGTTGGAGTGGCTGCTGGCTAGCAGTGTAGCATACAAAGAAATAAAAAATGTTAGAAATAACACCCAGCTTTTTAAACTAAGTAAGTAAACAGACCGGACATACCATTAACCTAAATATGAAAGATTGCTCGAAGAGAAGGTTTGGGGAAGAAAAAAGTTCTGCTTTCGCTATCTAAGTAGATCACCATGTGAAAATACTGAAAAGGTATTGATTGTAAGTCTGGAGAGTGGGAAACATGGTTCTATGTATGGAAATTCAGAAGCCAACATCATAAACATCAAATTGAAAGTCAAGAGACTAGAAAAAGTCAAACAAAAACTAGTAGATCATAAAGGATCTAAACACTTCACAGTTAAACTGTAAGCAGAATGAAAACAAGAGAATGAAAGCCATCAGCCAGAATGAGGGAAGAGAAAGACAGAAAGAGGTGGCCAGAAATGAAGAGAAAATATTTTAAGAAGGAAGAACAGGTTGGTCATTTTAAATGTAGATAATCAAGCCAGTGTGGAATTCAGACTTGAGTAGTATGTTAGAAAGTACAATATACTATTATTGGGAATGAAAAAAAAGATCGATTGCAATGGACCCAAGAGAGAACAAGAAAGATATGAAGATATCGAGGGCGGTAAGCGCCCAATCACTTATGAATTCTGTTTATTAATGGAACAGAGAATGAGGAACATCTGGAAGGGACTGCAGAAATGGAAAAGAAGGCCACCTATATAGCTTGGCGGACCAAAGAGCCTGCTTAGGCAGGCACAGGCACCAACATTTGATCTCCCAGTGTTCCATGCCTGCCCCGCACCCAGGGTGCATGCATCTGTAATCCCAGCACTTGGGAGGCTAAAAACAGGAGGATCACTACAATTCCAATATGTGTAGTAGGACCCTGCATACCCTGTATTAAAAATACAAAAATAAATAAAGAAATGACAAAGAAGACTTTTCAAAGACAATTTTAGTGGTATATTTGCATGAAGATAGAAGTGATTGAGTAAAGCAAAAATCTTGACATGAAAGAGAGTGGGAAGAAGTGAAAGGAGCAATTCAGCCAGCCTGATGAGTCAGGGCTTCTCAGCCTCAGCACTAAGGACATCTCCAGAGGACAAGTTTTTGTTGTCAGGGCTTTCTGGTTTGCTACATAATATTTAGCAATATTTTTTGCCTCTACCATTCAAGTATCTGAATCACCTTGTTATGGCTTGTGTGTATTTGTCCCCACAAAGCCTTGTGCAGTCACAGTGGCACAGCTCTACAGTTTGTGATTAATTCATGATCCAAGGCTTAGATTATGGGTCTGAGTACCACTGGGATTATAAATCTGAGTATTCTGGGATTGTAGGTGTAGTGCTACACTGAACCTGGGGCAGGTAGCCTGAATGTAATGAGAGAGAGAGATAGAGAGAGAGAGAGAGAGAGAGGAGAGGGAGGAGAGAGAGAGACAGAGAGAGAGAGACAGATAGACAGACAGAGACGAGAGACAGACAACTTGCTCTCTGTAGCCATTTTTGTTGCTACTCCTCCCTTTTGCTCTCTGCTCTTTGCCATCACTATGAAAAAGTTGTGCTCTGCCTTAGAGCCAGCTGAGTATAGACTGAAACCTCCAGTAACTGTGAGTTAAATAAACCTTTCCTTCCTTCATTTTGGGTGTTCGGTGTTTGTCCCAGCAATGACAGAAAAATAACACCTGTTCCCACTGTTGAGTACTAATGACAAGAATAACCTCCAAACTATCAACATCTCCCCTAAAAATCATCTGTATAGGATTTGCTCTTAGGGAAAAGCACAAACATCTCATCTTCTGAAACAGGCAAAAAGGCAGAGATAAAGGTCATGGATAAAGGGAATTTTTAAGTTTCAATATTGGAGTACTGTAAGGAATTTCTTCTGGTTGATTCTGTTTCAGCTAAGAATAAGAGGGAGAAGGAATACATTGGTAATTAGAGAAGAGAGGGCAGCACCTCATGGAGGGTACGTGGGAGATATATTTGGTGTTACAATCTAGATGTCCTCCCGAAGTCTCAAGTAGTCATGGAGCAGCTTCTGGAGGTTGTGACTGATTCTTGTTCCAATGCTGGGATTATGGGTGTGAGTGCCTTGGGGCAGGTGATCTGCATTACAATGTAAGGAGGGGAGAGAGGCTAGCTAGCTGCCTGAGCTGCTGCCACTCCCTTTGTTCCTGCTTTTATGCTGCAGCCATAAACAGCTGCTTTCTGCTGTGTGCCACTCTGCCTTGGAGCCAGCTGAGTGTGGACTGAAACTTCCACTGACTGTGAGCTAAATAAACCGTTCTTTCCTTAATACTGAGTATCGGGTATTTATTCCAGCAATGAGAAAAGAGTGACCTAGACAGTTGGACTGCCAGAGAGCACTGAAGGTAGTGGTAACGAATTTAAAGTCAAATCCATTGCATGGTGAAAGCATTAATATTATAGTTGTGGGTAGAGGATGATGTCATTACAGAAAAAGAGGTTGAAGAACTAAAAGGCAAAGTGCTGACCAATATGTAAATAATATAGATACAGGAAAAGAGATAGAATAGAAATAATATGGGGTGGAGAAAATGATTCAGGGGTTGTCATTAAGAAATCAGGAAACTTGGGCATCTGGAAATGTCTCCAACAAGGAGGGTGGAAAGAAAGAAGATCGGATAATGTGGCCTGCAAAACTGGCACTGAGAAAGTGTGAGGGGTGCAGGTCTGGAAGAACGCTTACCCCACTTCTGACCCAAAAGGCAGAAGGAGCATGAGAGAAACAGCTGTGTTTTTAGAGAGGTGTAGGGGAGGCAAAGTCTTCAGGGGACAGTGAAGATGACATTAGAGCCATAGGATAAAGGCAGGGCTATAAAAATGCAGCTGAAGATATAATGGAATTTCCTCTTGGTACAATATGAATTCCAGATGGCACTATGGAAAATGTTTAAGGGAGAAGGAGGAGTAAGAGGAAATGCACAAAGTTGGATGGAAATGAGAGGTTTCTTAGGGTAATGCAATAAGCTGCAGTGTAAGAAATCTGAATGGTCTCTAGCAATGGTTTTGTTTTAAAATACATTTTATATGGCTCTCACCAAGTAATGCCCAAGCTCATTATGTGTAATATAGTTCAGGTATCCTACTTTCTTTTTCTTGTCTGAACTATTCTCTTAAAATGTACAGTATACTAATCTAATTTTCCAACTCACCGATAGGCAAAATGCTACGCTGAACCAGTGGGAAATTGTTACGCTTTACATTAGATTGTGTGGACATGAGATTCTGAGGCTCCAGCAGGGCAGTTTTCTCTTAAGTGCTGTCCAATATTGGGGAACAACTCTTTCATAATGGATATGAATTTCTATTTTTTAAATTTTATGTATTTGGTACAAGGTCTCACTATGTAGCTTAGACTCAACCTCCCCAGAGCTAGGATTACAGGCGAGCACCACTATATCCTGTCTTGGTGACTGGTTCAGTGCACCTGATCATGGCATGCAGTACTGGGGATCAAACTCCAGTCCCTGCACTTGGCTAGGCAGGTGCTTAGACCTCTAAGCTATCTCTGTGGCCCCAGATATGAATTTCTAAATCCATAGGTGCAAGAAATGTAATTTTTTAAAATTATGTAACAATTAAGTTTGTTTTAAATTTTATGTAACAAGTGGTTTCTCTTAGTTCTCAATGTGTCCTAGTGGCAAAATGGTACCATTTTTCATGGACTTGAAACCCTTCTCTCAATATTTGGAGCAAGGTTAAGACAGCCTGAGAGCTTGGTGACCAGCCAGTTATTAATATAGCATGTGACTGGGCTGACTGACCATGGTTCAGCAGTGCTTTATCAGCAGGCTTTTCTGTAAAGCTTTCCTCCACGATGATGCTTGCAAGAGCTGCTCAGCTGTGAGAAGTCTTTATCCTGGAGTATCCACCCACAGACTGGCCTCTTCCATGATGTTGAAGAACGTCCTTGGAGTCTGTGGGTAGGTGGAGAGAGACCTCCTTCTATCCCTGAGTTTCTGAGATACCCTGTTGGTTCGAGAATTCCCCTGAGGCTTTCACTTCTATCCACAAACACTCTAAATTCTTCGGAGTGCTTGAGGTTTTAGGAGACAGAAATATTCTATGCCTGTTGGATCGCACACATATTGGATTGCTTATAGGGATGTATGTATATATAGCTCCTCTGACTCAGTGTGGTGTAGTCGGCCAGCTGCTTGCATAAAGATGGGGCAAAGAGGCAGCACAATGGTAAGGAATTTAAATTAATAGCTTAAACTATTATTTAGCTACAGTACATAGCTATATTTTCTATTTGTGACTATTTCTTATACTGAAATACTGTAATGAAGGATCATATTATTCCAATTGTGACTGCACATTTCTCGTTTGTCTTTCTGACATATGGCTTGAGCCAAGCCTGTTCCAAATATCCACCTGCCTTGCCATGGAAGGGCAGTAAAGATTTGATGGAAAATATGAAGAGAAAGGAGGAAGTAATGTTTGGCTTCTGGGATGCTAAGTAGGATTAGACAGCAGGACTAATTAGGATTAGTTTTGCAGACCAGGCCCTTGTCTTGATAGGCGAGAGTTTCTTATCCTGGGTACTGCTGGCATTTTGAAAAGAAGATTCTTTGTTGTGCTGGACTCTCCTGTGCATGGTGGGATGTTTGGCAGCATTTCTGGCTCAGGCACAGTAGTGTGCTACCCCAAGCCGTGACAGCCCCGGATGCCCCAGATACTGCCAAATGCATCCTGTGGGAAGAAATTACCTGTGATAGAAGACTTAATGACTTCCTTTAAGCTCTATTCAGTATGTCAAGCCAGGCTTGAATGACTTACATGATAGGCTGTCTTGTAGGATGGAGAAAGCACTCCTTATATCTAATATAGCTAAACCGAAGGGGGAGTGGGGAGGAGATACGATATGAATAAAGAAAAAAAATGAACCATTAAGCGAAAACCTCACTTTCTTCAAAACAGTAAGCAATATTCTGAATATGATCTGATTAACACACTCTGAAAAGATTATTGGTTTGTTTATTCATTCGCTATTTCATTTAATAGCATATCAGCGAGTAGAGGGCAACCACCATGTCCTTCTAGATCTTTCTCTTTTTGAATTAATCATTCCTGGTACCATGCTTCCATATAATTCTTGTGAATTATTTTTCACAGAGGAGAAAAATACATAAAGTTATCTTTTTTCTCTGTGTAAATTAAAGCAAGAACATGTTTCCTCAAGATTTAAGTGATTAAAATACATGTCCTCCCCGCTTTTCTCTCTCTTCCTCTTTATTTCTCCCATGCGCGCATAATTGTCTTATATAACACAGGCTTCTCCCCAGAAGCAGCACACCCTTTCTGTAGTGGATGTTGGCAATGATGAGCTAGAAACCCCTCCAAGGCTGTTGACGCTGAAGTGCTGTGATTTCTGGAGCTGCTTGGGAATGGGTTCCAATCTCCAGCCTTAGCCCCCAAAGTGACTGTCAGAGTGACGCTTACTCAGGGTCTTCAGCAGGTGATGCTTCTTCTTCTTAATGATAACTGTACTTCTTTACTCTTAAAGCTGAAACATGATTATTACAATTACAAGAAATTTGCTAAGGGGGAATGAAAAAAGAGAATATTCCTGAGGAGCTGGCAGCTGGAGAGAGGAGGACTGGGGTTTGTGGAGGGTGGAAAAAGGAAGGAGGGGACTGGGTAAAAATAGAGGAGATGGGCGGACCTGATAGCTCAGCGGATGAAAGTGCCTGCTTCGCCGGTTCCATCTGCCTTGCTGGCCCTGCCACCTGGGCGCGCTGAGACAGTGATTGAGACTGGACGTGGTGGCGTGCTCCTGTAATCCCAGCACCTAGGAGGCGGAAAACAGGCAGATCACTGCGAGTTCTGTCTACCTAGTGAGACACTGTAGACTCTGTCCTAAACGCATTAAAATAAAATAAAACAAAAGCAGAGGAGAGCAACAGCTTGAGTACAGGAGACAAGCTGCCCCTCCACCTCCCTTTGAGAGACTGAGGACTCCCCCAGAAGGGATACTGACAGGAAGGAAGGAGCAGGGGTGGGGCAGGGAATTGGGTGGGGTGGGCGATGGAAAGGGAGGGAGGTGGGGTAGAGCACGGGTGCATCGAGGGTGCACCGAAGACCTGGGAGTAGAGAAACTGAACACCTGAGAAGGAAAAGGAAGGAAAGTGAAACCCCAGAGGGAGGAAGCGGGAGCCTGACAAGGTATTCCAAGTATCTCCGTGTCCAGCTAAAGGCATGGAGAGCTAGCCGCAGGAGAAGTCGGAATTTAAAATAGAAATTGGTCATCAGAATAAAAGCTAAAGAAGGCAACTAGTAGTGAGACCTTTGTTAAAACTTAAGCCTACATAGCTTAGAAGATCTATGAGGCTATTTAAATGTAATTATAATAGTATATTTTGTCACACAATTTATTAATATTATTAAAATAATTTCTAAAACTTTTAAACAGGTGAGACACTAAGATTAGAGCTGTGAAGGACCGACCGGTAGCTCAGCAGATTAAAGCAACTGCTTAGGCAGGCGCAGGGACTGGGGTTCCATCCCTCGAGGGCCATGCTGGCTTGTACGGCCCCACCTCAGGGTGCACTGAGTAGCGCTGAGACTAGGCGCTTGGTGGTGTGTGCCTGTATCCCAGTGCTTGAGAGGCTGAAAGCAGGAGAATCACTATGAGTATGAGCTGCGTAGTGAGACCCTGTAGACCCTGTACTAAATATATTTTTATAAAAGACTAGAACTGTGTTTGGGATTCTCCTAACTGTGCTGCTAGATAAGTGGGGAGACATATTTGATCAGAAATTAAAGTTGAAGAACTCTCCAGATTCCTTTAGGATGTGGTCATAGTAAGAAAGAGCATTTTGTAGCAATTCTAAATTCAAAAATGAGAATATCTCATTTTGACATAGAAGAAAACAATAAATGAAATATCTTCAACTAAACTGGTGGCTTAGGTTTTGTTTTATGATCTTTTGGTTACCCATGGTTTGTGACAATGAAGTGCTAAAATCTGCTTAATACCACACTGGACACTCTTATAAGAAATCCTGTATGGCTGACCTAGGAAATAACAGAGGACAAATATGAAAGGTAATAGAGTAAAGAACCATTTACTTTAAAGTCATTTAATTATGATTATGCACCAAAACTGATGAAAGTAGGCTACCAACTTAACTACGACCTCAAGATAACTGGTTTGCTTGTTTCTAAGGAAAGCCTGACACTCTCTAATTAGAAGCTTTTTTGGGGGGAGTAAGAACTTTAGAAAAATATTCTTATAAAATTTTAAGCCTTGGGGCTGGGGAAATAGCTTAGTAGAGTAAATGCTTGCCTGGCAAGCACAAGGTCCTGAGTTCAATCTCCAGCACCACAAAAAATAAAAATAAAAATAAAAAATAAAAATTTAAGCCTTAGGATGGGAGAAGTAAGTATGTTAATGTGGTATTTAATGTATGACTTACTAATTTTAAAATTAAAAACCATGGTGGCATATGCCTATAATCCCAGCATTCTTCAAGGCTATCGCAGAAGGATCACAAATTGAGGCCCACCCCAGGCAAAATTCTATCTTGAAATAAAAAATGTGAAAAATAAAAGGCTGAGAACACAACTCAGTGCAGAATTCCTAAGTTAAATTTCCAGTAAAAACAAAACAATAAAACTTAGAGCTAAAAAATCTTCTGTGGGTCATTCCCAGGGTTGCAATGAAGATCAAATGGAAAAATGTATCTTTTTGCTTTGATAGCTATAGAACACTAAAAAAAGTTAGACTTTATTGTCATTCCCGTTTCTTTTGAAATAAGCCCTTGCAAGTGTACATTACTGATAATTCAGTTGAGCAAGAACATTAAATGATGAAATATATCTAAAGAAAAACAATTAAATTGTTGCACATTTAAAGAAAAATGATGTTACTGATATTTGAAGGAGAAAACCAAGGAATGTTGACCAAAGATTTAAGAAACAATGCTCTTAGGACCACTGCTTTCTCAATGTTTTTGGATTGATTACTGATGATGAAAAATTTGTATAGAGGGGCCAGGGAGATAGCTCGTAGAATAAACACTTGCCTGGCAAGCTTAAGGTCCTGAGTTCAATCCCTGGTACCTAAAAAAAAAAAAAGAAAAGAAAGAAAGAAAAATTTATATAGAAAGATACTGTATCTGTAAGACACACTTCAGGTAGAAAGAATTTTAAGCAGACAAACAATGTTGTTATAATGTATAATGCTAATTAAAATGATTTTGAGAAGATTAGGAAATTTAGTAAATATTTTTTCTAATAATTTATATAACAGGTGAATAATAATGCCAAAGCTAAAATATAAAAATACGAAACAAAATGTGAATGTCTGAGTTACTCTTCTCTTGTTGCTGGGACAAATACCCAACACCCAAAATGAAGGAAAGAAAGGTTTATTTAGCTCACAGTTACTGGAAGTTTCAGTCCAAACTCAACTGGCTCCATGGCAGAGTGGCACATGGCAGAGGGCAAGAGACCAAGGGGAGGAGTAGCAACAGCTCAAGCAGCTAGCTTCTCTTCCCTCCTTATATTAAAGTGCAAATCATCTGCTCCAGGGAAGGAGTAGCGCTCATACCCATGTTCCCGGTGGATCATGAGTTAATCACAAATTCTAGAAGTCTACTCCAGGACTGCATGAGGCTTTGGGGGGACACTGAGACACAAACCCCAACAGTCAACAAGCGGTAGGATCTCTGCAGATGAGTGTAAGGCAAGGCAGGAAGAGCACCTGCAACAAGTTGCTTGAAAGAGTGAGGTAGAAGAGAGCAAGTGGCACAGAACATTTGTCCCTCTGCAGAGGGAGCTGTGTGTCCACTGGCCTGACATTTCAAGGAGGCTCCCTTTGTCTCATGGGCTGGCAACCTAGAGTTGTAGTCTTGGGCTGGCCAAGACCCTGTGCTTGGTTCCATGTTCTGCTGCTGCCATCTTGAAAGTCCTAATGCTTTCATCAGTTGGTTATGTTTAGGAAGTGAATCTAATGGGGCAGTGGAGCACATGAGAGAGCAGAGGAGATAATACCAGGGTCCTCCACTGCTCCTTGCCGCCCTCTCATGCAGTGTTTGTGATGCTCAGTGAATGTGGATTTCCAATGACATGCTCTGCATAGGCATGAGCGAGACTTGAAACCAGCACAAGGTCAGTTCGCTCCTTTGAAGGCTGAGTAAGGATAGGAGGGGACTTCTTCGCTGTCCTGGAGGCCATGATATCCATCTACTGCTTGCTGACCTTTTGTTTTATATTTTTGTATTTTAACTTTGGGATTATTATTCATGTGTCATATAAATTATTGGAAGAAATATTTAGTGAAGGTCCTAATTTTCTTAAAGTCATTTTAATTAACATTATAACAACACTATTTGTCTAATTATTTTTTCCTGTTCAGAATTCTTTCTGTTAAAAAAACAAAAGTTGGGGATGTTGGGGTGTTGTTGCCAGGGATCAAACCTAGGACCTTGCATTTGCCAGGCAGGCCCTTAAGTCACTGAGCTATCTTCCAGGGCCTTTTGAAGGCAGAGAGAAAGCTATACTCTTAGGCTACTTTCCTAGGCTACTCAATCAATAACACTGACAATGATGACATGAAAGTAGAGGAAAAGACAGAACAACCCACAGTTCCTTGTTCTTTTCTTCCCTACAACTAGCAAGCCAAAATTCACAGTACTAAAAAGAGTATGTGTGTCAATAAAGAAATAAAAATCCTAGTCTAGTGAAAACGTGTAGTTGGAGAAGTTATTTACATTTTCTGCTCCTTAATTTCCTCAACTGTAAAGTGGACTAGATTATTTGTCAGTCCTCTTTAAGTGCCAAGAAATCAGTAATTAAATCCTTATTAAGAATATGTGAATGGTTAAGTGAGAACTCTGTACAAGTTTTAATTTGAACAGAAAAAAATGGCACAGCACAAGGAAAGAAGAGCAGCTGAAACTGCAAAAGGTGAACTGCTTCCTTCTCTGCAGAACTTGTTTTATGAAAAAAACCCTCAAGTAGAAGCTTAAGGGGACTAGGGAGATAGCTCAGTAGAACAAGCACTTGCCTGGCAAATGCAAGGGTCTGAGTTCAATCCCCAGTTCTGGAAAAAAAAAGAGAAGAAGAAGAAGAAGAAGAAGAAGAAGAAGAAGAAG
>PVKN010028334.1:0-13274 GCA_004027915.1 Capromys pilorides
TGGCAAAGACAGTTCATGTTATGTTAAAAAATCACGAAACAAAGTGCTCTAATATTTTTGGTTTAAAAATGTACATATAGTGGTGGTAATGTGTAGTTTGCTTTTTAGTTCAAGTTGTTTTCAACTTGAACTATATTATTTCGTCCTAAAATAATAACTATATTATTTTGTAGTAAGAAACATTTATAAATAGTTTAATACCATGAAATACTTAATAGGATGAAAATTTGTGTTGAAAAGATCATTTTATTTGCATCTGGAAGTGGAGATAGTGACATAGCATTGTATGTAATCAGAATATATAGAAATATAATGCAAGCCACACTCATAATTATAAGTGTATAGCTGCTACATTAACAAGTAAAAATCAATTAAATTAACTTGAATAATTGTTTTCCATTTTTTGAAAATAAAGCGTAAGTATTTTATTGACTCTAACCTACTAAAATGTTATACTCTCAGCATATAATCAATATAAAATCATTAATGATATATTTATGTATTTTTTGATTGTAGGTCTTTGAAATCTAGTGTTTTACACTTAGAGACCTCTCAAAGCTAACCACATTTGTAGGGTTCAATAAGCACATGAGGCCAGTGGTTACTGTGTTGGACAGAAAAGGTACAAAGGAACTATTTTTTGAAATTTTATTCTATTCAGAAAAATTTTAAGATATTCTTTCAAAAATAATTTTTCATGTACTAAGGACTTGAACTAGAATGTAATCCCCAAACTGAGCTAAGCAGCAACAATTTGATGAACATCAAAATCATTCATATAAACTAAATATGAAAATACAGGCATATGTGTACATATATACACATCTACAGAGCAGCACATTTGAGTACAAGAAGCATTGTCCTCTATAATTAATAGGCTCAGTGAATAAACCACAGCACTATCAAGATTCCAAAGGCAAGGACATCATATCATGTGGCATACTCAGACAGTAGGATGTAATATATTATTCAGTCACCGTGATAGTTACCACTCTATTAGGTCACCTGTTTAGTTCAACACTTATGGCTTCAGTTTCAGCTAGGAAGAGAAGTCAAATAGCCAGACGTTGCTGACAGAGAATTTTCACAGCTGGGCATCTGGATTCTATTAGATCTACTCAAGGTGGAGAGATTTAAAAGTACAGTTACTGGCATCTGGTTGGGGAATATCTATCTTTTTAGACTGGATGAGAGTTGAATTTTGTGATCATGTGATCAGTATATTAATTTCTGAGGATCTAGGAAATTTGACTGTCCACTGCCTTGAGACCTATATGTAGAGTTTTGTGCATGCAGTGGGAACTGCCTCCTTCCTGGGATGCTTTCTTTACTGATTCCTTTGCAGCAGGAAGAATGGCCCTTCTAAATGTAAATCTCTTCATGTTACTTTTCTGCTCAAGGTCTTTAATTGGCTTCCTGTACACGAAGAGTAAAATTTTCTGAAACTAATGCAAAGAGTTGGCTCTAGCTAGCTACAGCCCTTCCCCTCCTTTACTTCTTCCCTACAGCATCACAGAATTTTAACTCTCCTTTCCTCATAACTACTGTGGCACCCTTACCTTTATCAAACATGACTGGAAGAACACACCCATCCCAAGACCTTTGCATTTGCTTTACTCTCTATCCTAAGTGCCTTCCTTTAGCTCAGCATGGCATCTCTTCAGGACTCTGCTCTAAAATCAAACTTTTCAGCGATAATTTCCTTGACCACTCTCACAAAATCCATGCAATAGCCAGACAGTATGTGTACCTTTTGATAATGACACAAGTAAAGCTTAAATTCTTGGGAGATAGAAGTTTTTCTGTTTCCTGCTCTCTCTCTCTCTCTCTCTCTAGTTCTTAGAACAGTACCTAGCACATGCTAGCTACTCTAACATACTTTTTGAAAGAATGAGCATGAATCTGTGTTTTCTTCATCATGAAGATCATGGTGAGGGATATATGAGCAATAATCTAGGATGTATAGCAAAAAATTTGCCTTCTCATAAAAGAGACTTGTCTCTTTCCTTAGGCTTCTTGGAGGCTATCTATATTATATGCTGTTTTTATGGGGCTTGCAACCTCAGGCTAGAACTTGATTTAGGGTGGAAGCTTAGGGTCACCTGGTTATCAGTTGATCTGGATACTGAGTTAAAGTGTGTGTCTATCAGTCACGTCTCCATAAGGAGCTCTGATAAAAGTTTGAACATTAGACCTAAAAAAGCGTCTGTGGTTGTCAGTAATCTTCGTGGCCAGAGAGTAATACAGCCCGAGAACAGGAGATTTGCGTTTGGAACCCAAACATACACTGCTCAGGTAAGCCTTCCTTTGGCTAATTTTAATCTGTATCCTTTTCCTGTAATCAATTATAAGTAGGAGTGTATGTTAGATGTCAATGAATTCTGCAAGTCCTTCTAGCAAATTAACAAAACTGAGGCTATTTTTGGGAACACCCCAAATCTGCATTGATAGTCAAAAGGTTAGGGTCATCTTGGGTGTTCTGCCCTCAAAGTTGGCGGTTTGGTTCACTCTAGGTAATGCCAAACAGGTTAGCTGGCAAGGTTCATAATGAAAAGCTGGCTTCTAGGTCCTTAGGTTTAGCTTGTCGTTCTTCTGACAAGGAAACTGAGGCTTAGATAAAAGAAGCAACTTGCTCCAATTTCCTGATAATTTAGCACAAAACCCGGTGTCATGGCTTCTATCCTGGCATGACTGTTCAACTTCTGTTTGAGGAATATACACCCTTTTTTTTTTTTTCTTGCTGGCTTTATTTTGTTTTTGTGGTACCAGGGATTGAACTCAGTACCTTGAGCTTGCCAGGCAAGCACTTATTCCACAGAGCTACCTTCCTGGCTTTTTTTTTTCTTGAAAATGTTAAAGCATTGAGATTGTAGCTCAGCTCTGGGTCCATATCTAACACTACCAAAGAAGAAGGAGGCTTAGCAAGAAGTTAGTGGATAGGGCTAGCAAGGTAGTGCAGTAGACTAAGCACATGCTTAGGGAAGTACAGGGACTGGGATTCAATCCCCAGCACCACGTGCTGTGCCTGGGTGTGCTGAGCCAGCCGAGACTGGGCATGGTGATGCATGCCTGTAAACACAGCATTGGAGAGCCTGAAAACGGGAGCATCACTACAATCCAAGCTGTGTAGTGAGACCCCATACACATGTACCAAATGCATAAAAGGAAAAAAGTTATTGAATTATTAAACTGGTTAACTTCTTAGTACATAAAGGTTTGTGCCATGGGGGAAGATTTTTTTTTTTTGGAAGGGTCTACAGGGTGTTCAGTGTCTTATTACTAGATTGAACTCATAGTGATCTGCCTGTTTATAGCCTCCCAAGTGCTAGTATGGGGGAAGAAATTATTTTTTTTTTCAAAAGTCACTGGTATCAGCCCTTGATAAAATAGTAATGTAATTAAGTTCTTCTTCATATCACTTATCTCTGCTTCTCTGTTTTGTAATGAAAGAGCCATAGGATGGGTGATATCAGTCCCCTGACCCACAGAGTCTGGGAGGGAGGCCCTGCAGCTCACTGAGCACCAGCACCGCTTAAGCATCCTTTCCTCACACCGTGACGATCTGCCACTCTCCCCTTCTTTGGAGGGAAACTGCAAAGAATACACAAGTTGAGAAGCTACTGGACATAGCACAGAGCAACTGTAGCCCACTGTGATGGAGACATATACCTTCAGGGTCACTCAGGCAAGGTTGCTGTCCTGGCCATTACTAGTGTGGTGAGTTACACAAACAAGGATTCAGGCGCTAGCTGGACCTTGAACTTGCAAGCAAGGTTGTGTATGTTTTAAAATTCAATAAATATTTATAGAATAAATATGGATTGAAAACAATTATATTAGATGTCTCTCAAATAGAGACCTTTGCAATTTCCATTTGGCACCTGACAGAAGTACAAGGACTGAATAAAGGATGAAGACCAAAGTTTACGAATTTGTATCTGAAAAGTAGCACCAGTTCTGGGCAGGAACCATAACTTCTTAGGATCACAGATCATTGTGAGAACTGAATGAAGATTTTAAATTCTTTCCATGGAAAACAAAACCAATCAAAGTAAAAAAATAAAAACAAAAAACTTAAAGTGCTTCCCGCTACCAAATGCTGACTCATTCTATCTATTTTAGAAAGAGTTAAAGAAAAAGAAAAGGAATCAGGCACGGTGGTACATGACCGAATCCCAGCACTCAGGAGGCTAAGGCAAGAGGATTCTCCGAGTTCAAATTCAGCCTGGGCTACATAAGCAAGTGAAAGGTAGCCTGCACAACATAGCGAGTGAGACCCTGTCTCAAAACAAAGAAAAAAGGAAAAAAGACCTGGGGCCAAGAGAAGGTACAAAGTGGAGGACAAGTTCAGAATGACACTGCCAGTATCTCCTGTGCATGTTCTTACGTGGAGAACAAAAGCACCTGTCACACATAGGGCAGGCAACGGTATAAGGCCAGGTAGGGGTCTCCTCCCTAAGATGGGTCAGAAAAAAGGCAACAGGAAGATTGTTAGACCTTTGAGGACCTTTGAGGAACAGATGGCTTGAATTCAGATCCTGCCTCTGATATTTCCCAGCAGTGCAATTATGAAAAATTACTTAATCATGTTGCACTTTAATTTCATTTCCAAAACAGACGATACTCGTATCCACATAATAGGGTGTTTGTAAAAATTGCCTGATGTAATATATATGAAGTCCTTAGAACAGCAAACAGCACATAATATTCTCCCAGGAAATGTTGAGTACTGTCATTATTGTGTACCCTGTCATTGTCTGCATGAGTGTTAAATTTATTTATTTGCCTAGTTCTGAATTATTTTAGCAAGTCTGATCTTTATTTTTTTAAAACTGGCTCACATACATGGTTTCATTAGAGGGGAATGGACCTATATATGCTAGTGAGCAGAAGTAACTACATGTCAGGCCTATAAGAGACAAGTTGTGCCTGGGTTAACCAGAATGAAAGACTTCAGAGGTCTTGAGCTAGGTGAGAATAGCCATAGCAAGTGAAATGGAAAGTAAAACCCCTGACCTGGGCTCCAAAGCAGAGCTGCTTTCACAATTTTATAGAGCTCAACCCAAAATAAAAACACGGGCCCTATATTCAAAATGTATTTGGGATTGTATGACGGCAATAGCAGAGCACACCATGAAATCTGGAACCCTTCTACTTGTGGCTTGTGCCCCTGCACAGGTGACAGGTGTGTGGAGCTCACCCTGACCCGAGGACAACAGGACTTTCAGCACAGTATCACTCCAGACTGGGTTGAGCAGTCACATCTGTCTCTCTGCTCTTGTTGTACTTTTTCTCCTAAGAAGTTTTTACTTATTTTTTTGACCTATGTACATCCCATGTATTCATCACATCCCCAGTCCCATTGGGACCTAGGCAACAGTAGGACGGAGACATCCTGTGTTCACGGTGAGAGGGGCGAGCGTCCAGGGCTGCCTCTCTCTGCTCTGGAGCTACCAGGGTGCTCCTTCCCTCTCTGCTGCTCCTCTATTCCTCTGCTCAATAGGGAAACAGGCTCTAAAACTGTCTGCAGGGTTGGCAGGGGGGTCAGCAAGCATCACAAAGCAAAAGAACTTTTCAAATATTAATATCTTTTATTGGTAAAGAGCTTTCTTGATAAAGCCTTCCTTTGATTGTACAGGCTATAAATAGTGCCTACAGAGTGCCCATATATTATTAAAACATGCATACACACAAACAAGCATGCGCATGTGAGCCCCTGTCTATTCTTCACCATTGCCCCATTTATCATAAATAAATTTGCTGTCTTATTTTCTCATTTAATTTCGCATGGTCACCAAACCTCTATCTTTAGCTCACCCAGTGTAGCCTCCGCACTGTGTCAGGGTGTCCAGTCTAACTCAGAGCTGGTTCCCCTGTCACCCTCATTTGATTCCCTGCCATTGTTCCCCATTCCATAGCTAGAGTAGCTGCCTAAACGAATGGCACAGAATCGTGAGTGCATTTTGAGAGACTGTTAGTGTGATGGGAAAAGAGATGCATAACTTGAGAAATTCATGTTTAGTTAGTTCCCTTTTGGAGATGCCCAATTGATATTAAAAAGCTCTGACAGATCGTGTTATAAAGAAGTTACTTTAATGTTGAAACCAGTATTTTCTGTATTAAATTGATCATGTTTATATTCTACAGGATACATTTATTCTGCAGAAAAAAACTTGAATTTTTCAATTGCTGACCTGTAAGACAACAGGCTCCAGTCTGGTTTACAGAGTCTTTCTCATTTATTCCAGTCCTAAATTTCTAGCTCATTGTCAGCAACACTTTCCCCAGATCCTTTGCTCTAGAAAGAGTGGGCCATTTCCAGTTTCTTGAAAAATTGTGAGCTCTTCACCTGCTGTGTTCTCTGCCAAAATGTCTTCCTACCCCTCATTTATTTCCTAAGGATTTGTTCCTCATCATTTAAGCCCAGCATGACCACTCTGTGGAGTCTTTCCTGACATTCTCAAGAGCTGCTTTTCCTCTTACTTCCAACAGTCAATGAAACTTCATGTATCAATTAATTGCTGATTTTTATTAATCACCTTCCTTATACCAGCTATATAATACTTGCTGTACTGTAGACAATCCTTACATGATGATTAAGGTAATTCATGCCTTCTTATATCAAAAAGAAGTAAGATTAAGAAACCCACTTCTCTTTCTATATTTCTAGTGGTGCCCACCATCCATCTAAATGTCCAAGCTAGAAACTTGGAATACGTTAACAATGTCTTTCTCCCTACATCCAGAAAGTTGGAAAGCCCTATAAGTTCCAAGTCCTTAATAATCTTACGGATCAGTCCATAAATGTCCAGTCACACAGCCACTAATACAGTGTGGCTCATCACCTTCTCTAAGTTGTGCTCCCCTGAGGTGGCCTCTTTGCAGCCCTTGCATTCTGTGTGCTGCCACACCTGAAACTACACCAGAGCATGCCATGTGCCCTGCTGACATTCCTGGGAGGGGCTCCTGCAACCCTTAGGAAAAGACAAATCCATGACTCTTAATACAGCCTAGTGGATTCTTAAGTCCTGGTCACTGTCTCCTTTCCTACTCTTATTTCATACAGTATTAATCAGGATCTCACAGTCCACACTGCAAACCTCATGCATACTGCTAGGATTTTCCAATTTGTCATGTGTTTCCTTGGCTCCGAACCTTTGCACACATTTTTTTCTTGTTCCTGAAATTTTCCCCTCTTCCTCTTTTTGCTAATTCACAAGCTTTCTAAAAGCTGACTGAGGCTAGTTCTGTTCTTCTGTTGCCCTATCACATCTGGGCACACTCTTTCTTCTGCAGGCTTTTTGTAGCTGGGGCTATAAATTACTAATACACCTGTACCAAACAAGAAGCTGCCACCAAAACTGGCATGGAATAATTATTTACTCATTTAGCAATTATTTCCTGCAGTACACAGTACATTTCTAAACAAATCTTGTCTTTGTTATTCACTATTGGTTCTTCCATGCTTAAGTGCAGTGCCTGACACACAGATGTTTGTTACATGCAAACATTAATTAAAATATCCAGTTCTCATCAGAAGTTTTGTGGTTATATTCGGTCAGCTGTATATTGTGAGGCTCAATAATAATAGCTGCTTTTAAATGAAAGCCAAGGACTGTCTCAGCTTCATTTGTAAACAATTATTAAGTAATATGTCAGAGGAAAGTAAGTGCATTACAAATTTAGTAATATTTTCATTTTTCATACCACCTTGTAGAATATTAGAGCTTCTCTGGAAATAAATGTCAAGAGAACCTCATCTGCCTGGCTCCTGGGCTCTATCTCATTAAGCAAATATGGAGCTGCAAAGTCCATCCCTACCACAGGAAGGCATGGTAGCTTTAACTCATAGATGGCATAATGTGCATGTAATTGGGAGACAGCAAAATCTGTTACCTCACAGAGTAGTCAGTGCTTTTCCAGTAATTGTTAGAATGGCAAAACAAACTGTCCTAAGGAGGCCTTAACGTTTAACAATTCACCGGGGCTAGATGCTATTGACCCGGTGGTGGCTTGGCTTAGTTTTCTAATTCTCTGAGGGTTGAGGAAAAGGGGATGAGCTTCACCAAAAGCAGAGGAACACAGAGAGCCATTGAAAAGCACGTAGTCCAAGACAGCTGGAGTTACACAATCTTTGATATGTCTGCAAAGAAGTAGTGTGTGTGCGCTGATGTGCGCGCTCGCGTGTGTGTGCGTGTGTGTGTGTGTGTGTGTGTGTGTGTGTGTGTAAGATGAACCTAGGCAATGACATTTTAAAGCCTATTTAGCTCATGATTGCATCAACTGCCACTGGACAGGTGCTTAGCACCTAGCAAGCACTGTGCTCATTTCTTTATGTGTTCATTACTGCTTTTGCTCAGAATCAAAGCCATAAAGAAGGGATTTTTGGTTATCACCAAGGCAGCTGAAACTCAGAGTTGTTAACTTAGAACAAGAAAGTTGTGGCAGATCTCGAAGGCAAATCCAGCTTTACTCTGCTCCACACCACAATGGCTCTGTTCACATTTTCCTACAGAAATCTGTCCTAGGCCTCTATTCAGTAAGTTCATGTGA
The DNA here is from genome assembly GCA_004027915.1 of Capromys pilorides. Lineage (NCBI taxonomy): Eukaryota > Metazoa > Chordata > Mammalia > Rodentia > Capromyidae > Capromys > Capromys pilorides. The sequence continues at coordinate 8,554 of PVKN010028334.1, forward strand.
AGTTTTAATAAAACATCAAAGGTCTATCATTCCCATTGTTCTTGGAAAAGAACACCTAAACAATTAGTAGGATGACAACACAAAAATGTGTTGTCAAGAGAAACCCTTGAGCTGTTTGTTTAAAAATTTTTAAGACCATTTATTTTTTCGTGATTCACTTCCACATTACTCAGAACATTATACACCTACACATAAAATACAACTCAATATTCCAAGATTTTAAAGCATCAGAGGGAGCTGTCAATACCTGAAAGAGAAACTCATTGGTATAATTGGGGGAAAGCGGAGGATTAACTGTCAAAGAAGACGGCTTTTCTACTTTCTAACAAAAGCAGCACAATATAAAGTCAGAATTACTAAGAAAGGCTGCTTTACCCTCTTAAAATAATAATACTTCTTCCTGACTTTGGACAAGTAGAAAATGAAAATCTATATGTTGTCTTTTTATTAGTCTATGTTTGCAGTACATCATGATTGCTCTCCTCTTGGGGAGTTGACACATGCACAGGCCGCACTGCAATTCCTTTTCATCTCCCTTCTGCTCCCAACCTTCCCCACCCTCCATCTCTTGGCTCCCCCTTTCCCTTTTGCAAAAGACTTGTTTCCCTTGTTTTCCTGTTTCCTGTTGTCTATTTGTTATTTTGGCCTTTCATTTATAATTTGGCTGTTTCATAGAAGAGAAACTAGGCAATATTTAGTTGGCATGTCTTATTTATTTCATTTAACAATATAGTTTTGAGGTGCATCCATCTTTCTACAAATGATCTAAGTTTATGTTTCTTTATGGCAGAGTAGTACTCTATTGTATATCTTTTCTCCCCTCCAAGGATGCTTTAAAATGACAATAAAGGAGCAAAAATGGAACCTCATAGCAGTGAAGAGAATATAAGGAGGGACATTAAGTAGACTGTGCTTCTCATGTTTCTGGGAGAAGACAAGTAGATCAAAGGAGGATGATAGATGAAGGGGGCAGCTAAGGAGAGTATGCATGAACCTTGCTAAAACCTGGAGAGTTTAGGGCTCAAAATGAAGTGAAGTGAGACTCAAAGATAAAGGGAAGTTAAATCTATTGAGAGAAAAATAGACTCAGCTGCCTTCCACCTCCACCAGTCAGCCCTTTTTTGCATTCCACCTTAGTAGACATTAAATAGACATTTCTTTTCATTGAAAAAATAAAAGTTTTGGAGAGGACTCGGGTGCTAGGTGTGGGAGTTGGGTTTATAGAGCAAAGTGCTCTGCATTTGGCATTTAAAGTTTCCAAAATGCAGAATCAACTTTGGTGCCTGCTCGCCCTTGAATGAAACCAGCCAGTCAATAAGTTCCATTCATGTGCACTCGACCACTGCATGGACGCATTCTGACATAGGACTGGGCAACGTGAGATCATCTACTCAATTGAGTAAAACCTGCAATGTGCAGGAAAACCAAAGATCTATACAAATACACATAAAAACATATACTGGAAGGGACAGACACACTTTTGTGAAAATAAATAAATTCTGATTAGCAAATGCAAAAATATTTTAAATGAGAATACATCTACAAATTTAGAATAAAAGACTATTAAAATAAACAGATTTTAAGAAAAAATCATTGAACTAAAAGAATGACAAATTGTCACTTAAATTCTTAAAAATTAGGATGTATAGACAAGGCCATTTTGTAAAAAATATGACAAGATAAAGGGAACCAAAGACAATATGATTAGGAGATTATTATATGAAGTTCAGCATCCACCTAGGAGAGCAAGAGAATTTGGAAATCAAAAGAAAAGAAACTACAGAAAAAATTCTTAAAGAAGATACTCTCCAGTTGAAGAATGCAGGCCTTTAAGACTAAGGTGACTAGTCGGCTAGCTATACTATTTTTAAAGTCCTGTAACTACATAAGTATTGTGTATTTTTAGAATATCCAGGTTAAAAATAATATGCTAAAAGCTTTCTGGAATAAAATAGAGGATGGCTGTATGATATCTATCTATCATAATGGTAGTAACTATATGAATGTCACTGGGTTTTTTTCTGTCTGTAACATTGACTCCTAAAAAACAGTGCAGCCACAACCTCAAAGTTCTAAAAGAAAATTATTTTCTAAAAAGAATCCTACAGTACCCATCTGAATGACTGGAGAATCTAAAATTTATTGAGCTATGCCCTTTCTTTGCTAAATGCTTTATTAAAGATGTCAAGACTTCTTTAGGGACAGTATTATTTTTGCCATCCACAGATAAGATGTGCTGGTATGTCAGCTCAAAGAGTAAGGGATAGCATAGGTGTCAACCAGGAAATGTTCCTGAGCCAATCCATCTTTCTTCATCAAGAATGCAGCCCTGGATCTTTGAGAACAAAAGGTGGAGGACCTCACAGGTGCAGCAGCTGTGTGCAAAAGCAGGAGTCATTCATCCTGGAAACTCCGTGGTAGGGCATAGGCTGTGGCCATTGGCAAGGGAGCATAGTGTCATTGATGCTACCTCGGCAACTTTCTGAACTTAATGTTCTAGATGGCAACACGACTAAATATAAATGAGAAGGTTTCACACACTGAACAACCCCATTTTAAAGTAAAATAAGCAAGCAAAACAAGAAGTTCCCATTGTAGATTACTGGCTTGTAGGTGCTAACTTAAAATCTCACCAACAAATTCCAATCTAAGTACAGACTTCCCTATGTTCCCACACTGCATTTTTTCCTACTTTAACCAATCTCTTATGTTTCATTTATATACTCATGAAAGTACAATAGGAACCCCATGATATCTGTGGGGAATGGATTCCAGGACTACCCCCACATTGGATAGCAAATCTGTGGGTGCTCAAGTTCTTTATGTAAAATAACAAAGTTGCCATAATCACATGCTCATACCCAACACCCACAACTTAGGGAGGAAAAGTTTGTCTTGGCTCACAGTTTGTAGCGGTTTCAGTCCACAGTCCGCTGGCTCCGAGGCAGGACAGCATGGCACAGGGGCATGGCAAAGGAGAAGCTGTTCATGGCATGGCAGACAGGAAGCAGAGAGTAAAGGGAGGAGTGGGGAAGGGAGAAACCCACCCATACCACACCCCAAACCCCAGACTCCACCCTCAGTGTCACATTTGCAGCTAATTCATCAGTGGGCTAATCTACTGATGAGTTTCTATCACCTCCCAAATACCCCCTTATAAGCACATGAGACTTTGGTGGGACACCTAGATAAGCCATAGCAACATATTCGTGTGTAACTGATGAACTTCTCAATTAAAATCATCCCCAGACTACTCAATGATACCATGTAAATGCTATGTAGATTGTTGTGCTATACTGTTTAAGCAATGACGATGAGGGAAAAGTCTATACATATTCAGTAGAAACTCAAATGTTTCATAAATATTTTTGTGTTTAGTTTGTTCCATCGATGTGAAACCCATAAATGTGAGGATCAGCTATACTCTGGGATCTAAGAGCTATGTCAGTAATTTAAATTCCTTGTCCTCATGAAGCTATCAGTCAGGTTGTGCTGCTGAGCTACAGTCCCCTCATGAAACTTTCAGTCTGAAAGATAATGAATAGAATTTGGTGAAATTTGGCAAAAATGTAAAAGAAGGCAGATTTACATGACTAAAACTATAAGAAAAGAGCCATCTACAGAGGTAATATTTCAGTGAACTCAAAGGAGTAAAGTATGTCAAGGATTCGTGTGAGGCAGGGACATTTGAAAGAAATGAAATTGCAGTGCAAATACCCCAAACAAGAGACAGATTGGGGGGCGGAGGAGATAGCTCAGAGATCTCAGCTTCCGCATGGCAAACGGAAGGGCCTGGGTTCAATCCCCAGTAGTGCATGCCATGCCAGGCCTGGGACCCGGGTACACCATGCAGGCCCCGAAACTGGGAGTGGTCATGCAAGCCTGTAATCCAGGAGCTGGGGTGGCTGAGACAAGAAGGTCACTACAAGTCCAAGCTGTGTAGTGAGACCCTGTACCAAATAAATAAATAAATAAATAAATAAATAAATAAATAAATAGAGACTCAGGAAGTGAAGTGTTGGGCCACGGGAGGTTGGCCTGATATGAAGTTGGAAATACAATCAGGGCCCCAAAACATTGACCCAATGGCTGTAGTAAAATATTAGAATAAAATCTAAAGTAGTTGAAAAAATCTCTGAAAGAGCTTGCTACACCACTGGAGGGGCATAAGTTCATGTCTGGGGAAACGTGTCATCTAAAGTCTTCACCATAAGAACCAACAGACTCACCTTCTTTGCCCCTAGTGGGCTCCATTTTTCTTTCATTCTTCCTTTTTCCCTCCCTCTTTCAAATATGTATTGAAAATGCAACAATAGAATATCTCTTAAGTCCCTCATTGGTCAAATAGCAAGATACTACTATCTTTATGTTTTTCATTCTTCATCCAATCAATAAAGATAAGAGCTGTTCAAAATACATGCAGTATTTAAATTAAGAAATTATTACAGTAAAAAACACATTGACTTTAATCCCCACAAAATACACCCCTGTGCTTCAAACACACTTATTCCATCATTCTTGTCACTTTCTGAAGCAGTTTCGCAGGTACTCTTATAAAAAGTTGTTATGGATTGTGACTGAAACTGAGGTGACAGTTGCTGCTGAGTGCCACTGGCTGGAAGTGCAGGCTCCTGAAAACATTAAGGTATGTCTTCATCCACCTTGTTCACAGGATCCAGCACCGTTCAACTTCTGGCTCTTCCCCAAATTAAAATGGCCAC
>PVKN010028335.1:0-13384 GCA_004027915.1 Capromys pilorides
AAACATAGGAAAACTCCTTTAGGACGTTGGTTTGGGCAAATATATTTTTAAAAAATATATGGCTCTAAAAGAATAGGAAACAAAGACAAAAACTGATAAATGGAATTGTATCAAACCAAAGGTTGCTGTACAGCAAAATAAATGCTTCACAGAATGAAGAGACAATCAATAGGAGAAAATATTGCCAAGTACAGGGGATTAGTTTCTAAGTAGGTTCCAAAAAATAACTTGAGGCAAAACTCCAAATAATCTAATTTAAAAATGGATGAATAACCTGGATAGAAATCTCTCAAAAGAGATTCTTGAAATGGCGGTTGGGCATCTGAAAAGCTCCTCAGTTTCCCCAGTTACTGGGGGAATGGAAATCAGTGGAGTATCTTCTGACCCAGTCTGACTGGCTTTTATGAAAAAAAGACAAGAGGCAAAACAAAGCAAGGAAAGGACAACAACAACAAAAATCAAATGCTGGCTGCTCAGTTTGCAGAGAAAGAGGGGCCTCACATGCAGTTGGTGGGAGTGCAAATCAGTACCACTACTGTGGAAGGGGTCACGAGAGCCCCAAAGCTAAACATAGAGCCACCAGGTGACCCAGCAAGCTCACTGACAGCGCGCCAGAGACACCAGTGTTTATGGTAGCACTACTCAGTCTCCAAGCTATGGAATCAGCCTAGATATCCAAGGGCAGGTGGGTGGATAAGATACTTAAGAACCATATACACGGCATATTATTGAGCCACAAAAAATTTAATCCTGTCATTTGCTGGAAACATGGATGAAACGGGGAATAATTATATTAAGGGAATTAAGCCAGGCACACAAAGACAAATGCCACCTGTCTTCACTTGCCCCAGCTATTCCTCTTCTAGGGATCTTCCTGAAGGAGTTAAAGACGTTGTATTACAGTGATACATGTACACTCAATGACATCAGTGGGCATTAACGATTACAGGATAATATCCAGTAATGGGTATTAACTATTACAATTACAGCAGCACGGGTCATAATAGCTAAATCTTGGAAGCAGCCAATATGTTTATCAACAGATGAATGGATAAATATACAATTGAGTGCTACTAAACCATAGAGGAGGATACACCTGAGTCAGGTTAAGGATGCGCCTTGAGACCATAATGTTAACTGAATTGAATCTGACACACAGGCTTAAATATTGCATGGTTCCTCTTATATGAGAAAGCCAAATCATAAGTACAGGCTCAAATGACAGAAAGATAAGGAAGGAGGGAGATGGGAAGGGGAGGGAGTAGAAAAATCCAGGTGTGTTCCATGCATGGATAAACCCTGTCTTGGTTACTTTTCTCTCATTGTTGAGACAAAATATCTGATGCCCAAATTAAGGAAGGAAAAGTTTATTTAGCTTATACTCTGTAATCAGCTGGCTCCAGGGGATGGTGGCATGGCCATGGGGCAACCATTCATGGCTGCAGAAGATACCAAAAGCAACAACAGCTACAGGGGGAAGTAAGCCTCTTTCCCTCTCTTATATTGTATGGCGGCTACCAACCCTAGGGCCAGTGTAGCACCCACAGCCCCAATCCAGTACTAGACAATAAACTAGTCACAAACTCTAGACTCATTCACCTCTGAAAAGCCTCCCCCATTAGCATCTTAGGTTTTGGGGTGCGGGGGTGGCATCCAGACACAAACCATAGCAAACTGTACCACACATAGTTTACGTACCACAAACATGTACTCATAAAAATTTTAAAAATAAAACTAAGTGTTGATCTCAAAGCAATAGAGGGTAGAAGGGTAAGGTGTAGGTGTAGGAGAGCTGGAGAGACAATGGTGTTGGCACAGGGGTGCAGTTGGGTAGGAGGAATAACTTCAAATGTTCTGCAGCACAGTAGGATAATTATGGTGAATAACAATTGTGAATATTTAAAAATAGCTAGTAGAGAGGATTTTCAATATTTTAATATTTCAAGGAAGTGTCATCTGAGATGACTGCTATACTAATGTTTTGATTTGATCATTACACATTGTTATACATGTATTAAAATATCACACCCTGTCCCATAAATTTGCACAATAGCTATGCATCAATAAAAATGTAATAATGAAAATGTGTCTACTTCCCCTAATCTACCAGACCTCCTAGTTCAGCAGCCTCCTGAATCAGGACACTATTTCCCCTTTCATTATGGAGTGACCAGAAGTGGAGGGCTGATCCTGCCCAACATCTTGAGAAAGAAGTGACTCTATGCAGCTGGGCTGGAAAAGATCCACATTCAAATCTGAAGTGTGGATTCTCCTGAGTGTGCACTGTTGGACCACTGTGAGATCTAAGAAGCAGGACCCAACCTCCCCACCTTGCTCTCAGCTTTACTTCCTAGGTCCTTCTTTCTTTTTTTTTTTTTTTTTTAAACAATTCAATTTTATTTATTTATTTGTTTGTTTGCTTATTGTGTGTTTGTTTGTTTCTTTATTTATTCATTTTGTGGCTGGCTCAGCCTGCCCTGGCGGTGGCGCTGAAGCAGCATGTGGTGCCGGGAATCGAACTGCAGTCCCCGCAGTTGCCTGAGCTCTCCTAAGCAGGCGCTTTAGACCACTGAACCATCTCGCCGGTCCCCTAGGTCCTTCTTTCCATCACTTATTTTTTTCAAGCTCAGGAATTCCTTCCTATCTCTGCTGGTGTTCCTAGTCTATGTCTGCCAAACTTTTCTTTATCTTTCTCCAAGGGCCAGTATGCACTGATCTCCATCTATCTGCCTTTCCTTGGTTTGCTGGTTCTGCCTTAGCCTGCTTGCATAGCCCAGTGCTCAAGGCTATCTCCTTGTACAATCAGTTGCCATCCACGTGTGTGGCATCAGAGGATAGGGCCAGCATTGGCTCTAGTGAGATCACACCTCAGATACCTTCGATATCTGCCCTGGTGATTCTAGTCATCTGCTCATCCAACATAGCCAGGGATAGGTGCGGTTATGCAAAGGACTCATGTGAGAAGCATTTTTACCTTTCCATCTTTCCTACGTCTCTTCTGGTGTGTCAGTAAGTGTCCTTAGAAAAGATGTTTGAACTATGGATATGGTACATAAACCCTGCGTATGCTTTTACTGGGTCCTGTGGTACTCAGAGGAGTAAGGTTCTCAGTGAGTGGTCAATAACATCAGCTTATGAGAACTGATGAATCTTTCTCCAAAGAAAGGGATTTCAGAATGGTGAGCCCAAGTACGAGCTGACATACATGTCAGGGCATCTCCTACTGGGGTCTTGGCCAAGCCCCAATCTCCTAAATGAGTGGATGGTGAACAGTTCATATAAAAAAGACCAATAGTATGTTTTGGAGCATTGAGGAAGCCCAGAACTGTTTCTCTTCCTGTCAGGAGTAGAGACAAAGAACTCTGCTGGATAGTCCATATTTAATTGGTTTACAAAAAAAGAAAGGAGATACTAAGGCAAGCATGGGAACTTATCAGGACCTTGAGAGTCAGTTCAAAGACTTCTCCAAGTAGTAGATTTTGCCAGTTAGGGGAATGGCTTTATCTCTGAGGTTGGTGGCTTTATTGCTCTGGAGTGGGGAATTTCTGTAGCCCCTGTCCTTGGCTACTTCAGTTGTGGTTGTTTGGACATCAGAGCACTGTGTATATGTTCTTTTCCAACAGACAGAGGCCCCTGTGCTCAGCAATTTAACCCTGGACAGTCAGGTCTCCAAAAGTCTCAAAGGACAGGGAACAGCCTAGATTCAAGACCTCAGTTGACCTCGGGAAGTTGCTGGCTGCCCACAGACCTGTGGCTAAGCTACTTCCCTACAGCATGTTCTTTTATTACTACCACCTCTTGTGAAAGGGGTTTGTATTATGTCCCCAAGGCTGCTGTAATAAATTGCCGCAAACATCATGGCTTGGAAGGACAGAAATCAGTTTTCTGTGGTTCTGGAGGTCAGAAGTACGAACTAGAAGTGTCTTGGGGCCGTGCTCCCCATAGAGGCTCTGGGGAGTATCTATCCTTGCCACCTGTCTCACCTGTGGAGACTCAGGCTTTGGGTGACTGAAGGGCTCCAGTTTCTTCTTCCATTCTCATACAGCTGCTCCTCTGTGTGTCTCTCCTTTTCCATCTCTTATAAGGACACTGGGTGCCTAAACATATCTGACAAAGTACTGATTTCCAACATTTAAAAAGAAATCCTAAAAAAAAGTATCTGTGATTCAGTAAAGGGATGATAAACAGTTTTATTAAAAATGGGCAAGTCATGATGATCTCATCTGAGGATCTTTAATTTAATTACACCTACAAAGAATTTTGTTCAACTAAGTTCATAGTCTCAGAGACCCGGGAATTTGAATGTGAACATATATTTTGAGGGGTCACAATTCAACCCACTACAGGATTTTAATAATACTTATATTAGGACAAAAAGCAAAAAGCAAAACTGTCCCTACATTGTCCTATATGACCTTCTAAACCTAGGGAGTCTTCTTACAGAGGTGACATGTCCCCAACCTATCAGAGATGAAGAAGAGAGTTCAGAGACCCTTTGTGCCTCTGATAAGAAAATTCCCTGTCTGGGGACCTGGGGATATAGCTCAGCAGCACAAACACCTTCCTGGCAAGCGTAATGTCCTGAGTTCAATTACTAGGACCCAAAACCAACTAACCAAACAAAACTCTCCATCCTCATAGAGATCTGTTGATCATGGGAGAACCTATGTTTCCTCTGATTCATGCTCAAGGGAACCCTGGTGTTTCCTAGAAGTCTGGGATGTCCTCTCTCTAAATTCAAGGCGGCATGAGGACCAGCAGAGGACTGAGTGATAAACCTATCTAGAGTTTACGCAGTGGACCCAAGAGGAGGGAGAAAGCAGCCATGTGTCCACAGTCACTGGAAAAGTTTGGCTTTCAGGGGAGAGGGATATCGGGAAGGGAGATGGCCTCAGTGATCTCAGGGGGTAAGGAGAGAAACTAGGGACTGCAGGGCACCTGGAGGTAGGGGCTGGCTGTGGGGCCCAGGGAGCTGCAGATGTCCTTTGCTGCTGTCACTGAATGCTAGCATTGCAGGGGCACCTGGTACCTTGTAGTCCTGTGCTTTGAGCGAAGGTCCTTCTCATGCTCTACTTCTTCCTGCCCCTCCTCTCTATCTGCGAACTAAAGACCCAGGAAGCCTGTGTGTTATTCAGTCTGAGTTCAAAAGATTGGAAACCAGGTGAGCTGATGATGTGAACCCTACTCTAATGGCAGGAAATGATGAAATGGGATATCCCACATCAAGAAGGGTGATAGGAATGAAAAACAGAAGGCTTCTTCCGTCAACATTCTGCTGCTGTTGGCTGACTCAGACTCCATCTGACTAGAGATGTCAGAAGACACCTCCTCCTTCAGGAGAGACCTGCTTGATTGACCCTAGCCAACACTTCCAACTGTGAAAGACAATGACCATGGCTTTGAACCACTGGGTTTGGGAGTGACTTATGTAGCAGTTGGTCCCCAGGACAGGATGACATTGGTAACAACAAGACCTGTGAAGGATACAGAAGCCTAAGGTCCTCACAGGGTGTCCACATTTGATTGTACAGCATCAAAGCGGGACTCTGAATTTTGAGTCTTGGCTGGGGGCTCCATGAAGCTTTAGTGGGGCTTAAATTACAGTAATGCTTGAAGAGCTGATTTTTCCCCTCTGGCTGCTTCACTCAGTGCCATCTTCAGCTAAGGGCTACAAAGAGGGACCTAACACATACATGTCTAAGAGCTTTCTCTGGACATTCCACCACTCTTGTGATCAATAACACGCTTTATGCACATGATTACATATGCCTAAGAAGTTGGAGAAAGAGAAAGTTTTTCTTAAGTAGAAAATTTAGTGCACAATTTTAATAGAAGTAAATAGTGTTGTGGTTGGGGGTTTTCTGGGTGAACAATACTATACAGAACACATTTTATAAGATTATTTTATAATGAATCACTCAAAGAATCATATACAATGTGTGAGGAAAATTTGTCCATACACTAAAAGCCAAAGAATTCAGTTGAGGGTCTGAGTCCCACAGTAATATCCTGCATGAGTACAGTTGAAGACCTTGAGCTCATAACAATTCTTTCACACATCCAATTGGAGGCCTAGAGCCCATGACAATGTCTTATGCAGGCTTATTTCATGGATCTGCACTGGGAAAGCCGAAGGTCAGTACTGGAAAGTAGAAAGTCTACACCAGTGGGAAGAACGATCTGTGTTAGCAGGCTGAGTAGCTGCAGTGGAGCCAGGAAGCAACACTTAATGTAAGGACTAGAACTCCCCTGGAAAGCACCACCACCACCTTCAGCAACAGTAAAGTCCTAAGCTCATCCAAGAATGAGGGAAAACAGGTTTCCATCAGGAAAGCCAATACAACAGGCTTCTCCAAGAAACTGAACTGTGCACCATCTTCCTCTCCAGAGTCAGGAAACAATGGTCGAGAAGAGGACTAGAGCTCCCACAAGGTGAACTATAGCCATTCTCAGCAAGAGCAAGGTCCAAGGCTCCTCCCACTAGAACAGCCACACTCACCAGGAGAACCAGTATGACAAGGTCCCCTGGCTGAATAATCCAAGAGAACCAGCAGCTTCCAACACCTCCCACCATTTCCCTAACAGCTCCTCAAGTTCTGCCTCTTATGCTGCTGGCAACAATCCTCATATAGACTCCCTACACCTAAAACCACCCTAGTTTAATTTAGCTGAGTGTAACAAATTGACCATCACTTAGTAAACCAGTACACATAGAAACACAAATACACACAATTATAAGACAGGGGTTAATTTTTGCTAAGTGAGCAAGTAACCAGCACCCAGATGAAGAGCATGATGTAGCAACATGCAGGGCACCCATCTGGGCCCTGTGCCAGGCATGAGTACCAAATTGTAAGCACTGCACCCTCCTAGAGGCTTGGGACAGCACTTGGGATGGCACTAGAAGCTTCTCTAGGTGGGGTTACTTGGTATCAACCATCCTGCAGTTATGGGTATCAGGGTGCTATGATCTTGGCCAATAGATTTTTCTGGGAACACAGCGGGCAAACCCAGACCCATGGCCAGTGTGAGGGCAAGCTCAGTTTATGCCAGTGAGGCAGTAGTTATGGTGGGATCCTGAATGGTTTCAGGTTGAGGTTGATGCGTAATGTGATTGTAAGGCTGGTACTTGGAGCAGTGTTACCAAATCTTAGAAGGAACTCTGGACACCGGTGTGATTCAGCCTCTCAGGATGAACTCACACATCCATGTGCCCAGGGTGTTCTTTGACCTTGCGAATCCTCCTGGACCTCATTCTTAGCATCTTTTTGTTCCTCAGGGTCCTGTTTTCATCTTGTGATAAAGCTAGATATCAGCTTTCACTGGTATTCTATTGCATTATAGAACCTGAAGTGCTATGTGGGAGTCCCCAAATTTGTGGTCACTTGATCAGAAGCACAGCTGGCTTCAGAAGTGGCTGTTGTCTCCTGTAGTCTTGGAGATGGGACATGTGTGCTCCTCTGTACACATGTGCACACTGCTCAGACCCCAGTTCAGGCCTTGCAGGTCAACCTGTGGGCACACAAGCTATAGAGGGTCACACTGCCAGGAGGAGGGGGGCACCATGTCCATGGTAATCATCCAAGCCAAGGCTCATGGGAAAGCCCTGGCTGCCAAGATGTCACTGGAGCAGAAGCAGGGCCCTGAACTCCTGGAGGAGAAGATAGTTAGAATCTCTGTGTCTAGTTTCAGAGATAGGTGTTGCTGCTGCCGCCCCAGGAGTTGTCCCTGTGCAAGGGATAAGAGCCGAGTTCCCTCTTCCTAGAGTCTGCACTTGCCCTTCCCCAAGTCCTCAGCTTGCTCTGCCTACCACGCAGTCCTAAAATGAGGCAGTGAACGTGATGCCCTTTGGGCTTCCTGAATTATCCAGGTGCAGGAATCTTATTACCCTTGGGAATGTGGCTCCAGCCTCCCCTACCTCTGCTGCTAATCAGCACCCTAATCTGATTGCCTCCAAATGAATGTGACGCAAAATTAAAAGATGCCAGAAGACACTGCCATAAATCGAATGAGTTCTCCTCAATTTATTATTTTTTGAATTCAATTACATTTCTCCTTCAATCCTCTCCACATATCCGCCCAGCTGCGGCTGCAGCACAAAGGCTGGAGGGGGCTGTTGTCTCACTGCAGTCTGCTCTGCTCAGCCTGGGTTCTGCTAAGGGCTTTGAGCCTGGTGAGGAGGTCACCAGAGTTCAAGGCCAGCAGCCAGCATATTTCCTGTCGGGGAAGGAATTCAAAGCAGTGTACCCAGTTAAAATGGTTTTAAAATTATTTTTAGAGTATAAACACTGGAAGAGACTACATAAAAAGGACTGTTGTAGTCATGGACTTTGCTATGTGATGAGACACAGGGGACAGGGTGACCAGAGGTCTGGGCTCTGCCTAGCTACAAACTCTCTCTCTGACCTTGTCAGATCAATAATCTCTCCCAGACTTAGTTTACCTATGCAAAAGATGAGGGAGTCCGATCCCTTGCAGGAGACCAGGAGTCAGGGCTGCAGTTTCCTGGTGTTCAGGGTCATCTACCACCCCACCTCTGCCTCAGCTCAAGAGCCGTTTTCCACCACCAGCTCTGGGGCTTTCCTGCTGGCTGGCCAGAGTTTGGAACTGGTCAACAAGGAACTCAAATTAGAAAGCAAAAGTGTAGAGACAGAGGGGTCAGGGCCTCCAAAAGCAGCGGCCCCCACGGCTCCTGCTCCCTCTAGCTCAGGGGACCCATTTATGCTTTGTCCTTTTACTCCTAAGAGTGGTGATGAACTCTTTCCTGTCTTGGTTCCTTAATGTCTCTCCTTTGTTCTCCTCATCCACGAGTGTCTAAGAAATATTCCGACCCATCTGGGTGTGATGCTATTTTCTGTCATGATCCTAAAATATACTTTCTGATAGAGATTTGTCATGGAAGGTCTCCCATGGGGAGAGGCTGAAGCTGAGACAAAAGGGCAACCCTGGCTAGGGAGGCTGTTGGGCAGCTGGAGAGGTCTAGGAACTCAGAGGCCTAGTGGGCAGGGAGAGTTCACATAGGCACTGGTAGAGAGCGAGAAGTGGCTGGCTTTTTGGGGAGCAGAAGATGGTGCCTAAGAAAGGAAAAGGCAGCAGGATAAGGCTCCTGTCCTCGTGTGAGCCTCCACCCAGTTGGATGCAGCTCAGTGAGAAGCCCCTCTCAGAGGCAGCATGTCCTCAGAGTTTCCCTGGGAAGAGGAAGCCTGGGAAGGGTCTGGTGACACAGTCTGTGCTGGAATGAGGGTCCCAAAAGTGCAATGATGAGGCCATGGTGTCACTGGGCGGAAGGCTGGAGGAGAGACATCCCAGAGTGGGATGAGTGGAGAGGCAGGGACAGTGGGTGGCAGCGCTTGCTTTTGTCACAGTGACCCTGGATTGTGGAATGGCTCAGGAAAGGGCCTTCCAGGGTTATTTATGCTTTCAGCTTGGGCCAATGACCCAGGTCTCTGGAGGAGGGTTGGGCCTCATGGAAAGTCAGGCCTTGCTGGAGAAGGCTGCACAGTGAGATCCCCTCTGGTCATTGGTACATCTATATCAGTGCCAGGTCAAGGCTCAGGCAGTTGAGTGTCCCAGTGCTGTGTGGATGCTTTGGAAAACAGAGTTCTTTCTCCATAGCTTCCACAGCTTGGACCTAGTGCTGGAGGACACAGAATGGTGACTCACTGGGCATGAAGCAGGTTGAGCAGCTGAGACCAGGGGCCATAAAGTCACTGTGGCTGCAGGTGCTTAAAGCTCTAGGGATATTGGGATTGATGGAGAAGGGGTGCAAATGCCAGAAAGGAGCAGGTAGTTATGGGGCACTTCCCAAGGGGGTGTCTGGAGGCTCTAGCCTCTGACTGCACAGGAAGCTAGGCCAGGACTTCTGGGCAAAAGGAAGTGAGGGTCTGGACCAAAGCTGGGGACCAACCCAGCCTTTCAAAAAGTGAAAGGGACACCCAGTCACCCTAGTCAGGGTGGCAGGCCAGGGTGGGTATGACAAGGATGTCCAAATTCTGGACAAACATGGGACACATGAACCATATGCCTGGGGAACAGGTCAGTGGGGTGGAGGCAGGTCTCATGAGAATGCAGACACCCATTTTTCTCCTGAGACAGTGATGGCAAGAGACTCATTCATTATCTCTTCATTCATTCATTCATTCATTCATTCACTTGCTCATTTGTGACTGCCTTTTCTTTTCTGGGTAGCACTACAGTTTATTTAGCCAAATGATAAGGATACCATTTGCAGAATTAATTATTACTCTTATTTAATGAGGAAATTCAGACAGCATGTTGATTGCTTTTTTAAATAATTTATTTTTTTAGACACTTAACAGAAGTATAAATTAATTAGTATGAAAATAAATGCTCAATATCACTTGCCATTAGAGAAAAGAGAATTAAAACAGCACTGAGATTCCTTCTCGTACTCCAGAAATAATGGCCACCGTCAAGAAAGCCAATAATGTCAAATGCTTTGTTGATTGCTTTTTGATCAAAGCAGGTAGGATTTTTAAAAAAGTATACTCTGACCTTCATTCTCTTCAAAAAGTTTATTTTTAGGGTAGCCCAATAGCTCAGCAGATTAAAGTTTCTGCAAGCAGGCTCAGGGGCTGGGGTTTGATCCCTGGGTCTGCTGTTCTGGCCCTGCCCCTGGGGTGTGCTGAGACGGCAGTTGAGACTGGGTGTGGTGATGCATGCCTGTAATCCCAACTCTTGGGAGGCTGTAAACAGGTGGATCACTATGAGTCGGATCTAGTACTGAGACCCTGAACACCCTGTAGACCCTTCCCTATATCAATTGTACATGTCTTTGGGCACTGTGTGACATTTCAGGCCATGTATCTAAGGCACAATGCTGAATTCAGTATGTCTAAGTCATTCATCATCTTACACACTTATCATTTCTCTGTGATGCGAACATTCAAATTTTTCTCTTTAAGCTGTTTTGAACTGTAGATACAATATTGTTGACTATGATTTTTAAGACAAATTTGGAGTATCTATTATTTATTGAACAGAGATGAAAACCAAAGCAGTTTCCTTTTCAAAAAGCGTAACTCTAAAATTCATAATGATTCCAAATTAGGTTTTCTCCTCACAATCCTACACGTCTATCCTGAATGGACCTGCACATTGGACACTGATCAGACCAGTGCTTCTAATTCCAGGCTCAGGACATTCATCAAAATGTTTAAAAACCTGTCACTGTTAACAGTGTGCCTTGTGGTTGATGCAGTGCAAACAAATAGAAACAGATCAAACCAGAGAGAAGGGTTTATGGTGACAGGAAGCAGTTTCTGTCTCACCCTCCCTTGTTCCATCCTCCAGAAGCAGCTTCTTTTCAACACTTCCATTTATAATTTGTCTCCATAACTCTGAGTAGCACATATGTGCTCTCTTACTTGTTGATTCATCTGAAGAAAATTTGCAGGGGAAAACAAGAGGGTGCTTTTTTTATTCACCTCTCCTTCCTTCCTACAGCCTCCTACCTCTCATTATTTTACTGTTATTTTTGGTTCTTTTCTTATTTATCAGAATACTTCCAACCATGCCATTGCACTTTGGTTTTGTGGACCTCAGGGAGGGTAGTGGCTTGGTGGCTCATTTGCATCTGTTCTGTGCCACATTTTCCTTTTGGAAGGACTCTGCCCGGCATCCTGAGGGACTACACCGCTGGCTGGCTAATCAGTACTCTCTATGTCTTTGGCTGTGTCTTTTGCTTATACGGGGCACATTCCTCAGTCCAGGCTAGTAAGGGTCCTCCTGGGACTTGTGCTATAAACACTGAAATTCTCCTTGGAATTGTGTCTGGAAGAGAACTGGCAGGTTAGGTCTGTTAGGTTCCTCCAGTGCCCTCTTTGGGGACAGATCTTGGCTAAACAAAGGAGGGAGAGAGGAAACTGGGAGAGAGATTGCTGGTACCTTCTGACTTTCATAGTTACACCAGCTTCCTGTCCCATTATTACCTCAATCATGCTGGCTTTTTAGCCAGTACTAGTCACAGAGCAGATTATGGAGCACCCTGCCTGCATATGGCATTGTGCACCCAGGTGGCCAGGCTTAGTTTTGTGTACCAGAGCACCTGTACCCTTGCTGGCTCACAGCAATGCACATTTCACCATTCTGGAGGCTAGGAGTCTATGTAGGTCTTGGAGGAAATAGAAATGCTGGCAGGTGGACAATCTGGAGTCTCCAGGCAGGATTTACCTCTTGGCTGCTCTCATGCTAGAAGGTGGGCCTGCCATCTTTCTTTACCACACAACAACATCAGAATATACATTCTTTTCATCTGCACACAAGATTTTCTCTAGAATACACTATATACTAACCCATAGAACATGCTTAAGTAAATGTGAAAGAATTTAAATTACTCCATGCTTATTATCTGACAGTAGTGCAATAAAATTGGAAAGTAACAGCAAAAGAAACTACAAAAATTCCACAAACATATGGAATTTAAATAACAGCCTAATGAGCAACTGATGGTTGACAGAAGAAATTAAAGAGGGATTAAACAATATCTACAATCAAATGAAAATGTAAATACAACTTAGTGGAACCTTTGGGACACAAGGAAAGAATCCCAAGAAGGAAATTTATAGTGGTGAATTCCCACATCATGAAAATAGAATGACCACAAATAGCTGAATGCTGCACCTCAAGCATCTAGAAAAAGAAGAGCAAGTCAAGCATAAAGCCATATGAGAGAGGAAATTATAAAGATCAGAATAGATATCCAGATTCAACCCAGAGCCCAGGACTGGCATGTGAGTGAGAGGACATGGGGCCCACCCGGTCCTCATTCCACTCAGAACCCAGGCCCAGTGTGTGAGTGAGAGGACCTAGTGCCTTCTGGACCCTCATTCAACCCACGGTCCAGGCCAGGCATGTCTGGTGTGGAACTCTGCAGCAGAGCCCCTTGCAGAGAAGCTAGGGGCAAGACCCACCCAGCTGATCTAGGAATAGAACATCTTGCCAGAGTGACACAAGTTCACCTCCAAGGGCTGCAGCAGGAAGAACAGGAGCACAGCAGCCAGGCCCAAGCCACACTCACCTGGATGAGTTTGAACGTGGTAGATCTGGACCTGGTGCTAAGGTACGAGTTTTACCAAAGCTTTACACCAAAGGTCAGAAGATAGGCCTCTACAAAATGACAAAGAAAAGGAGCAAAATTTACTCTCAGGCCCTGGGCCCATCCAGAACAAATGCAGAAGACAATAACATAGAAGAAATTGTAAATCACACACCTGAAATCTCTGAAATAATAGTGTCTGAAGTAAAGAAACAACTGCAGAATGGTATAGAGCAAATCAGAACAGAAATAATTTCTGAAGTAAAAAAAGAAACAATAACTATAATGAGAGAAGTACTAAATGATCCTAAAGAAGACACTGATAAA
>PVKN010028336.1:0-13274 GCA_004027915.1 Capromys pilorides
TGAGAGCAGTGTTGAGTCATGCGGGTGACAGGGGGGTAGAACTCGGATTTCAAAACTTGTTTGGGATATATTTTTCTGACTGTAAAAGTGAAGATAATGAGGTGAATGAAAAGATAAGGAAGAAAGAACCTTGTGCTACATTCATCTTTACAGTTCATCTTTTAAATGTCTGGTCCCTGTACAGACCCTTTGAGATCTCTCTCTTTCTCTCTCTCTCTCTCTCTCTCTCTCTCTCTCTCTCTCTCTCTCATGTGTCCCCACAATTAGGGCCTGCTAGGCCTGCTAATTGCTAAGGGTCAGTGGGAAGATACTTCTCGAATGTATGTAATGACCATAAAGAACTCCAAACAAGCACAGTCCTACTGGCCTTTCCAGGCAGGGTATTTTAGACAGACTGAGGAGTCTTCAGGCCACCTCCTGCCACAAGGTGAAGTTGTCCTCTTCCAACATGAGTAGGTGGCCCTAGAGGCAATCTCAAATCCAGAGCTCTTAATTGCTGATAGCTGCAGAAAGGAGGCATAAACGCCCCCAGCACTCACTGTCAACCCAAGGCAGGCTCATCAGCCATGCAAAAAAAGGGGTGAAAACACATTTCAATGCTCTGCAGAATCATTCAGTGTTCCTTGTTCTACATGCTCCCGTCCTTGTCATCCTAAACTGTTTTTAGCTCATATTAGTGCACTAATTAACTGAGGTGGTTAGTGCAGCAGGGAGGGAGGGGCTAGAAGACACTGTGACTACAAATCCTAATGATGTAATCATTTTATAAGCAGCTACAGTAAAATGGCAAGGTTGAAGTGTTTAATAAACACAGATACCCATATGGCAAATGAAAATATCTCACCTTTATTCAGTTATGAGGTCATAATATGCACTTCAATTTTCTTAAAACTGTAGCTAATTTTCTGTTCAGGGGCAAAATTCTAGCATATGTTTTCAGAATGGTCTTAGCATTGCTAAGCTGTTGGTATACTTTAATAAGGGGTGAGGTGTTAGAAGACATTGTAGAGAGCTAGACAAATAAGATGTGTCCCCATCTCCTCGTATCCTGCAGTGAAAGTGAGAAGAGTCAGGTAACGAGGTGTTGCAGGACAGGGAGATGCAGGGCTAGTGTGAGTTGGAGACTATGCTGATAGCCCAGTGGTGGGTGAGCCTGAGAAATTCCTAAGAGAGTCTTGTGTAACCCTGGGACAGACTGAACATGGAAGCAGCAGGATAACTGTAGCCCCAAATAATGTTCACCTCCTCTGGAACTGTTTATTGAGCAATATTACATTTGATTCTTAACTTAGTTAACACGAATGTGAAGTTTATGTGTTCCCCCCAGCTAGAGGTCCAGAGGTGAGCCACCCGAGGGAACCCAAGAAAGTCTTTGAGAAACCAGGCTCCTGCTGGCAGGTAGCTTCGGCAGCCCTGCGTGATGGGAAACTGACTCCTGACTTTGAGAGGTCAAATGTGCAGAGCCAGTGGGCTCTCAACATGAGGAATGGAATCGTGAATGGAGGGAGGGAGTCAGCAGAACTGTATTAGAAATAATAAGAGCTCCTGCATTTCCCAGAGGGGTTCTGAGTGAGTAGCCACTGAGGGCTTTTGTCAGTGTAATTTATACAGCAAAGTCACATGTGGGTATGACATGGGCCCAAGTACAACCAGCCTATAGGAGTCCCACAATAGTCACATAGCTAACACTGATCCAGTAGGGAAGCACGCCAGTAGGCAAGCATCATTAACTTTAGCTTACCTATAACTTCTAATTTAGAAAGGACAAAGATTCCTGGACAGGGATAAGAGGAGGGATAAGGTCCAGATGTTCTGGTCACCCATCTATGCTCTCTGGACTCATTGGACCAGAGGTGCAAATCATAGTGTAATCTTAAGTTGCTCTTTATTTCAAAGGTCCATCGCTCCCTGAGTTCCTGGCTAATGGTCTATAATATTAGCATGTAGCTTCCAGTGGCATGGCAGCAACGTGCCTGCTAGACGTCAAGCATTATACTGACTTCCAGTCAGGAAGGAAAAAGAGACAAGAAGGGAGGAGTGGGTTCCATCGTAGGAGAGCAACGCTTTTACGCAGATCTCTGCTACCTTTCACCCGCGTCTCCTTGCCAGTGTGGTGTGCAAGGCCATCCCAGCAGCAGGGAACCTGGGAAATATTTTTAAACTGAGTATATCATCTTCCCACACAAACGCACTAGCAGAGAAGGGGGAAAATACATATTAGGTAGGCAACTAGCAGCATCCTCATGAACATATTGAGAAAACAAGTTACCAGGACATCAGTACTTTCACTGTAATTTGACCCAGAGTAATTGAGAAACAAGTAGGGACTTTAAATGACTGCACACAAAAGGTACCTGGATTAGCCAAGATTGCTCACTCTCTGAAATATTATTAGACCGAGTTTTGACAAACTGTGGCTCCAAGAACACAGTCCCACTTTTCATACAACTAGAAATTGCATTTAAAAATTTAAAAAAAATAGTTTATGAGAAGAGCTCACGGGATTTTTCCTTCTTTCTCCTCTGCAGGGTATTTTGGAGCGTCTGGCCAGCGGGGAGGTGGTGATTGGGGACGGCAGCTTCCTCATTACTCTGGAAAAGCGGGGCTATGTGAAGGCAGGGCTCTGGACTCCTGAAGCCGTGGTAGAGCACCCAGATGCAGGTTGGTGGTCCAGTCACCCCAGAATATTTTTCTGAGTGAGATTTTTCCTAATTCAAGTGGGAGAAAAATCAAGAAGTGATAGTGAGCTTTGCTAAGGGAAGTTTCCACAGGCAAAATTGTCAAGATATGGTGACAATGGCAGTATGTGAGCTAAAGCATGCAGAAAAATGATCTCTCTCTCTCCCTCTTGCCCTCCCTGTCCCCTCGCTCTCTCTGCCTCCACTGGCATCTTCTTATAGGAGCAGCACTAAGATACACAATAATACTTATAGGTTTATAGAAGTTTCCTTAAAATAGCAAAAATGGTTACTACTCCTTTTGCCTGCTGTTGTGTACTTTACAGCAGCCTCTCTGCTGAGGCAGGCTTTGGCCTAACACTCCACCCTAGCGAGGTTTTGTGTGAGAAGGCAGTGGAATAGTCAGCGTCGCATGATGCTTCTAGTGGGAGCAGGCTGAGCACTGAAGGAAGAAACTGATGGGACTGGTTGATAACATCGAATCGAAACCTTCACTGCATCTTTTTTCTGTTTGTGCTCTTAAAGTGAGAAAAATCAAATACAAGCTAAGGATGTAGACTTGAGCAACACTGATTTTATTCATATGTGTGTGTACCAGGCAGACCTAGGGCCCTGTCTTAATTCTCCAGGGACCAGCTGCATGTTCTTACCCGAGTCTCTGGACCTCTCCAAGAACTTGATTCTCATGTGTCATGTGGTGCATGTGGTGCAGGACGTGGGGCGGCTGTGAGGACCTTTGAGCAAGCCCCCAGGACCCCCAGGATACCATCCCACTGCTTCTGCAGACCATCAGGGTTCTGTGGGGGGACAGGACCAAGGTCTCTCTCTGCTGCTTTGCAGGAAGTTTTCATACAGCCCAAGGAGAAATTGTTCTTCGTTTTGGAAGTATTTCTGAGATAGCAAGGATAAGGATATAGAATGGAGGTGAAAGTGGAGAAGGGAAAGAAAGGGATGACTCTCAGAGGCTTAAGGCTGTTTGGATTGCTGTGTGTCCCATCTGGAAATGGGAGCTGAATTTTGCACAGAGCAACCTCAGCCTCCCACCTCTTCTGAGACGGAGTCTCACTAAGTCTCTAAATTGCCCAGGTAGGCTAGCACTTGGGATCCTCCTGCCTCAGCCTCCTCATCATGCTCACTGTGGATGAGCTCCACGTGGTGCCACATCTGTGCCCTCCACAAGCACCTGAGATGTGCAGTGAGCCTTTCTAGCCCAAGAGATCTGGCAATGGGCTCAGTGAGCAGTGGCACCAGGCTTCAGGCCTCAGAAAGCTGGCAGGGCCCCTCTAGACAGTACATCTGTCCTGAGTCCCTCGGATCTCAATCTGTGACTTTATATCAGTGCTGAGTTTGCAGCTGCATCTGACTGAGAGAGATGGGGCTGAGGTTGCCCACAGTCATAGTGCCTGTCATTTTTATTATAATTTGTTCAGTTTCTATTTTAAAAACCTAACTGTTTTGTAGTTCGTCAACTTCACATGGAATTCTTGAGGGCAGGGTCCAATGTCATGCAGACGTTCACCTTTTCTGCCAGCGAGGACAACATGGAAAACAAGGTGAGCTGCACCCCCAGCACTGTGTTCATAGACCTGTGGCAGAGTGTGGCTGAGGAGAATGATGCAGAAGTATATGAAATGTCTTGCAAGTGCACTGTGTTAGTTGTAAATGTTGAGGTTCATTTGTTTGTTTAATGAGCCAACATCTAATGGGTACTAGTAAATGTTACTGCTACAGGCCATGGACTATGCAGTAGTCCATTCTCCATGCTTATTACAAAGGCATAGACCTGCTGGATACTGTGGCATGTCATCTGTAATCCCAGCACTAAGGAGGCTGAGGTATAAGGATCACAAGTTTGAGGCTAGCCTGGGCTATGTGTGGAGTTCTAGGCTAGCCTCAAAAAATTTTTTTTGAGAAAAGGAAGGCATAGACCTTATTCTGGAGAGGATCATGCTCAAGCATGGAGGCAAACAAAGACGCAATTTCTAAGACCCGGTGTGGTAAGAATAGTCTAATAGCAATAAAATATGCTGCACATGTATTGTGGGTTGTACCCAGCTCTGCTGGCCTTCTCATGTTGCAGCTGAAAGGAGTGACTCTGCCCCTTTGTTAGCTATTCTGTGTCACATTCAGAGTGCCAGGCTTACCGTCTCGACTTGTGCTTTCTCACCTCAGTGGAAAGAGGTAAACACTGCTGCTTGTGACCTGGCCAGGGAAGTGGCTGGCCAGGGTGATGCTCTGGTAGCAGGGGGAGTCTGCCAGACATCGAAGTACAAATACCACAAGGATGAAGCACAAATTAAAAAACTTTTCAGACTACAGCTGGAGGTTTTCGCCCAGAAAAATGTGGACTTTCTGATTGCAGAGGTAAGCCCAGTGCTGGAAGAACAGGATCCAGCTTATTTTGCCAAGTCTAACTATACAGCTGCAACTTTCAGCAAGGTGCTGACCAGAGTTGTGTGTTTGTGTCCGGCATGTGTGTGGTTGGAGGCACTCGACTGTGTGTTGAGAGCTGACAAGCAGAAAGTCTGCTTGTCAACTGGGTTTTGTGAGGCCAAGGTTTGACCAGGGAGGCCTGATATAGCCTCTGTTCTCTCAGGTCTGGGTGGTTATGGTGGCTGACTCAGGGGTCCTCGAAGAGGAAATGGACAAGGGTCGAGAAGATCCCTTCCCTGAGAGTGAAATCATGCTGGGTGGTGCCAGAGGCAGGGGGCAAGGTGTAGTCCGGCCTTGGTGCTCCACTCTCTTGAAACTCCTTGAGTTTGGTACTCAACATATTTGATGCAAAATCTTTGTCTGAGTACTCACCTTGTGGGTATCAGGAGCCTTGTGCATCACTACTGTTCCAGTCTAAATGACCCTTTTGATGCTCATCACCTCCCATGCCTTCACTGTGCCTCTTGGAAGTGATACGGGCAAGCACCAGGGTACCACTGTACTTGGTGCTCCAGCTCATCCAGACACCACCAGACAGCTCTACACCGAGTGCTTCCCTTCTCTTCCCTCAGTTCATACTTCTGCTCTCCCTCCTGTTAGGTCACATGACTGACCTTTGAAGAAAGGCCTGGTAAGCATCAGTCATGGTTGCACAGGAAGACGTAGAACATTCTCTCCCCTCCACCTCTGAAGCCAAATCTCTCCTTCCTCATTTTCCAACAAACACAGCTGCTGCTGCCTGGCTCAATCCCTTACCCTCATCTTTACCCAAAACCAAAGGACAGTGGCCTGGCTGATGGCTTCCTCTCCATACCCACTCCAGGGCAGACCCAGCCTCATCACTGGGCCCAGTCAAGTCACTGGAGGAGTCATCTTCAGAGATCACCTGATCTACTTGTATCTCTGCTTGAACCTCTCTTGCATCCTGTCATTCCGCACACTGCTAATGCCCAATTTGTTTCTAAATCAAGAAGGAAGAAATGCAGATTGTGGCCAGCTTTTCTCTATTTGCTCCAAATTCAACTTTTGGATTGGGATGCCCCAGGAAGTACCTGTATGCCTCATCAGACCAGGCTGTCAGGGCACTGAGTGGCTTTCCCTCCATTTTGCACTCAGTCTTCTGGGAAAACACATCCCCCTTCCCACAAGCCAGCTACAAGTGAATATACATAAAAGCACTTTCAAACATAACACGTGACCAGCTGCTCACTGTTCCTCAGATTACCCTGGTTCCATGAAAGAAGAGTCCAAAATTTGTAAGCTGGAGTTTCAGCCCTTCAAAATTATGATTTCAAATATGCAAATATGTGTTAACATATTTATATGTTAACACATATTTATAACAAATTTGCATATTTATAACAAATATGCCAATATGTGTTTTCACTAAATGATGATCCCTGAATGAAACTCTATGTATTATAATGAAAGTATTTAAAATATTTACTTGGAAAGGTACCCTTTCATCAGAGTGCTGGAGACACATTCCTTAGCAGGTTTTATACTCTATGTAGTCATTTTTACGACTGTTCTGCAACATTTGTGCTCTACCATTCTACTTAGACCAGTAGAAAATATGACATCTCTCTTAGTATTTTGAGCATGTAGAAGAAGCTGTGTGGGCTGTGGAAGTCTTAAAAGAACTGGGCAAGCCGGTGGCAGTGACCATGTGCATCAGCCCTGAGGGAGACATGCATGGGGTGACACCTGGGGCGTGTGCTGTGGAGCTGGCAAGGGCAGGTAACTTAGACCCAAGACATGAGGGTGTTTTTGCAACTGTTTATGAAGTTTAATGATGTTTGCCTAATACAATGAGATCAGTAAGAAAATAGAAAGGGAATGAAAGAATTGATTGCCACCAATTGCTTCACCTGCAAATCTTGGGGTAGCTGATTCTCAGGCTGCTTATGACTTTCACAAAGGGACTATGCAGAGAAAGGAGGAAGTTCGAGCAGTCTGTTTCCCTGCGCAGGGGCTGACATTGTTGGTGTGAACTGCAGATTTGGGCCCGAGACCAGCTTGCGGACACTACGCCTCATGAAGCAGGGCCTGGGGGCTGCGGGGCTGAGCCCTCACCTGATGGCACAGCCCTTGGGCTTCCACACCCCAGACTGCGGCAAGGGGGGCTTCGTGGACCTACCAGAATATCCCTTTGGTGAGCTCTGGCATGAAGAGGGTGCCTTAGGTTTCACACTGTAACAAAATGCAAATGGCTGTATGGTTCAGTTGTATAATATGACAGAGACATGCCATGCATGCAGTGTTAACCAAGAACAAGTTATTCTAGGAATGCATAACTAAAGTTGATAGGTCTTTAAGTGCAAAGAATACATTTTGAAAGAGTGACAGTTATAGAGATGGCATAACTATTGCATCACAGGACTGGAGCCCAGAGTCGCCACCCGATGGGATATTCAGAGATATGCCAGAGAGGCCTACAACCTGGGGGTCCGGTACATCGGCGGGTGCTGTGGGTTCGAGCCCTACCACATCAGGGCGATTGCAGAGGAGCTGGCCCCGGAAAGGGGATTTTTGCCACCTGCTTCTGAAAAGCATGGAAGCTGGGGAAGTGCTCTCAGTATGCACACCAAGCCCTGGATTAGAGCGAGGTATGAATTTTTTTAAATGAATTTTTAAACTAGCATTTTTGTTACTTTTATTTATTATTGTTACCATACCATGGGTGTACATGATAATGAAAATACAAAAAGTATAGAAGTGGGGAAAATGAAAATAAAAGCCACCCCTTCCTGGCACCAGCCCCTTTCCTGTGTCAGGATACTACCACAAGATGCCATCAACTGGGTGCCTTAGAAACAAGAAATTTATTTCGCACAGTCCTGAGGCCTAGAAGCTCCAGACACGATGCTGGCAGGTGTGGTGACTGGGCCACCTTCTCACAGTCACTTCTTGCTGGGTCTTCTCATGGAGATGGCGGCAGGGCAAGCTCTCTGGAGTCCCTTTCATGGAAGGCACTAATCCCTTCATAAGGGCCTCACCTTTGTGGCTTAATGAGCTCCCCCAAATCCCACTTCCTCAGATAATCCCACTGGTGGTGAGGTAAAAATATGAATGGGGGACTTCAGATCCCAGCACAAAGGTAGCCTAGTTGAAGCCTCATAGCCTCTATGCCTTGTTTTCAACTTTAAGCATATCAATAATCCTTTTTAAGCACTGAGGAATCTAAATCACATACTCTTCCCTCTCTCTCCTTTCCAGATGTTTCATTAAAGGCTTACATTTTCTCTTAGTTGTCTTTTTAAATTAAAACATGTATTTTGAGTGTTTAAGCTCCATGTCTATATTGATTCCAAAAATATAAGGACAATGAATAATGTTTACAATGTTACTATAATTATAAACAGCAGTATTCATGAAATAAAAGTCAGAATTGCAAAGAAAAAGAACAAAAAGCACATTACTCTGTAGAGTAAAACATGACATCTTTGAGTGCTGAGCTCTCAAACCTTGTGATGCTTACAACATGTATGATATCACAAAAACTTGTGTAACCTGCGGATTTCTGACATTTAGTGTTTCAAAAATGTTAATTTCTTCACCGTTCCAGCCACTGCAATCAAGTGTGGTGGAGCACACCTGTAATCCCAGCCCCACAAAGGCTGAGACAGGAGGAGCACTATGAGTGCAAGCTGCATAGGAAGGCCCTGACCAAATAAAAATAAAAATAAAAAGTAAAAAAAGAACAAATACCAACTAACGAATACTAAAGTAATTTGTATGTTAAAGAAGTATACTTTGTCTCACACTGGGAAGCTAGCTCAGTAGAATAAGCACCTGTCTGGCAAGCACAGGTTCCTGAGTTCAATCCCTAGTACCACAAACAAACAAACAAACAAAACAACAAAAAAATGAATTATACTTTGTCTCTTTACATTAAAAATTATCTTAATTTACTTTTCCTTGTGTTAAAATACTGAATTTAGTTAGGACTCTGCTAGAAATTTCAGGATGAATTGTAATTCTTAAAAACATATATAATTAAAATCAGTCTTTCTGAAAGATGATATGAAATCTAGTGATTATGAGGAGGCTAGCTGTGAGAGGCCCCAGCATTCAAGCATAGCTAGCAGGGCCCGGGGTTGAAAAAGCTCTGCTCCAGCCTCATCATCCACCAAAATGCATGTGTAAGAATATACACATTCACTTCTATATATGCCATATGTTATGTATGTTTACATTGATGACATTGGATTTATACAGTAAGAATGGATCTTTCAGTTAGTTAATGATACATATTTTTAAATACAGGGCTAACAGAGAATATTGGGAAAATCTGCTGCCGGCTTCAGGCAGACCTTTTTGTCCTTCACTGTCAAAGCCAGACATCTAAGGAGCAACAAAAGCATGCAGTGAACAAACAGGAAGAGAGAGCCATGGTCCCAGAGCTTGGGAGAAGCTGGTCCCGGCCTTTGCCCTCCGGCGCCACAGCACCAGGCCCCTACAAGTGTGGAGGCTTCCAAGCATCTTTGAACAGCCACAGGTCACCAACTCAGGTCACACTCTGCCAGTGCGAATGTGTTCCCAAGTCACTCTTCCTTTAAGAGACCATTAGATCCTAGAGATTTTTATCTTGTGCCTTTCTAATCACAGATAACTGCAAGGGCCATGTCCTGTGCTATTCTGTCACTCTTTGTTATTGTGTTGAGCATAATCACAGACACTCTGTGACACACAGAGGTTGATTATATAAAATAAATAAACATAAAGTTTTAGAAGATCTTTCTAAAATGTCCATCTTGGTCTTTTTCCTACCTGGAGTGTGTGCTAATTGCCATGTACTCATTTCTCCTATGTTCACAGCAATGGATCAAACTTGCAACCAAATTAAAAACAATTAGACCAAATAAAATTAAAATCAATTTGCCTCATATTGTACTTGAGTATTTAAACTTTGCAGGTGTTCTTCAGGATGTTTGAAATAAGGATTTGTTCCTCACTGTTACCGGCCTTGCTCTGTGTGTGGGGCAGCAAGATGCTGTGTGTGGCGCAGTGCTGGATGGGTGGGCGGTCTCGTGACCCACTTACGGCCACATCACACTAGGTGTGGGGTTAGTCACTTCACCTCAAACCACACAGTCCGACTCAGGAATCTGTTTCTCAAATGGACACTCAAAAAGTATGTTCCCCCACTTTTGCCATGTACAGCTATTGCTTTCATCAGAGTTGACCCAAATATTTCTGTGGCACAGCTTAAGTTATTTATTTATTTACTTACTTACTTACTTACTTACTTATTTATTTTCTGTATTTTTAGAGAAGGTCTACAGGGTGCTCAGGGTCTTACTAGATTGGACTCGTAGTGATCCACCAATTTACAGCTTCCCAAGAGCTGGGATTACATTGTTTTTAAGTGGCCTATTATAGTTATACAAAGTTGTGCAACTGTTAGGCAACTTTATAGATTCTAAACTGTATAACAGGGTAATTTGTATTTCCATCTCCTAATATACTTATACTTATACTTATTATTATTATGGTGCTTGGGGACTTCAAACTTCTCTTGTCTAGTTCTGCATAAAATACATAATAAATTAGCTGGGTGTGGTGACTGTAATCCCAGCACTCAGGAGGATAAGGCAGGTTGGTCACAGTAAATTTGAGGCTATCCTGGGCCACATAGTGGGTTCATGACCACCTGGACTACATAGCAAGACTATGTCCCACAAAAAACAAAAGACACATAGTAAAGTGTTGAATTTAAGGTATTTTTAAATCAACTTTTTTTTAATATGAATCATACTGCTAAGTTCTGATGTGTTTGCTTCCATGATGCTGACAACAGAATTCTTTTTTTATTTTTTTGGAAATAACAATACTTTATTATTTTTTTCAAAAACATGATAGTACATTCGTAATAATTGATACAACACATATTGTTGCCCTTGTAGTAGTTATACAAAGTACAGGATGTAGACATGATAATTTTTCTAATTAATGTTGGTACAAAAAATTTCTTCTCGTTGAACTAAGAGGAAGTAGTTGTATACATAGTCCAGTATTCCATAATCGCAATGAATTACTAGCAGAACTGGCAATGTCAGAAGCTGTTGATTTAAGCCTTTTATAGCTCAGCATACTAATCTAACTTTATGTTTTATGCCTCCTGGTTAAACTTCTCTGCTGGGTGGTTAAGGGCAAGTTAAAGCAAGACCTGAATAACAAAACATGTAACTTTCGTGTCTCCCAAGATCAGTCAAATCCCCTGAGGATTTACCTTGAAACCATGTACAGTGCATTCTAGAACTGTTGTCAGTGTCAGCCATCTGGATGAGTCACAGCCATTGCTTGACCAGTTTGCTCTCCATGAAACCCTGAGAGAATGTTTTCTCTTTAGGTGACTCTCCTTAGGCACACTGTACATCATTGATCCCTTTCCTCTGTGCTCTGATAATCTCCTTGAACAGAAAAAATTCATTTAAAAAATATTTGATTTATTTGGTACAGGGTCTCACTATGCAGCTCAGACTTGCAGTGATCCTCTTGTCCCAACCTCCCCAGCACTGAAATTACAGGCCTATGCCACCACACTGGTGTTGGAGACTGGCTCTGTGTAGGGCTAGCATTGCATGTGTTACCAGGGATTGAACTCAGGATCCTTACACTTGCCATGCTGGTGCTTAGACCACCAATCTATCTCCCCAGCCCCAGAACTCATTTAAATGTTAGCCTTTTACCTATAATGTACAATAGTGTGTGAAGGAAATTAAAGAGGAAATAGCCTTCCCTCATGGTAGCCGTTGGGGTCCCTGCAAGTGAAACCACTGATGAAGCCAACGGCTCCCAGAAAGGGCGATCAACCTCTCTCTGGACCTCTCCAGATCACTCATTTCTTTTAAAAACTCCTCTCATTCTTGAAAAGTTCTTCCATGGATGAGAGAAATCTTCTTCTAGGAGCCTGTGGAAGTTTTAGAGGCATCTGGTTTCTTGGGTAAACCTGGATTACAGGTTTGCAGCACCTGCTAGAAGGAGAAATAGGATGGGGAAGACTGGGAGGGTGCACTGGAGACCTTCACTCTTCACAGCCATCATAGGTGATTCTCCAGACACTCACATGATGACAGTGTGCCAAAACCTTTGGACCCAAGGTCCCAGTATTGCTGTATTAGGAATCATTGCCAATTCAAAGGGGACAAGATATGGAGTGATGTCACAGGCTATTAGTATTAAGAGTGGAGTGTGAGTGACCCAAGATAATCTTGACTTCACAGGGGAGCAGCATGTTCTCAGTGAAGGCCTTTCATCAGTTTTGGGACTTGAGGAAGGGAAAATTGTGAAATCATTTCTGTTCAGCCCATATGGTTGAATTTTTTCACTGGACCAAGGAGACAAAATCAGATTCATTTTTTTAAAACTTTACTTATTTATTTTATGGCCAGCCCATCCTGCCCTGGGGGTGAGGTTGGCGCAGCATGTGGTGCCAGGGATTGAACCGCAGTCGCTGTGGTTGCCTAAGCTTGCCTAAGCAGGCACTTTAGACCACTAAGCTATCTTGCTGGCCCAGATTCACTTGGCTTTGGAATCACTGTTTCAAGATCAAAGTCAAGGTTTTGATAAGTCAAGTTGATGATCATTCTCTATCAAGTCTTGCCAAGTGTTTTAGAAGGCAGCTGCATTGCACACAATGGAGAAACTTTTCTGTTAACTGGTGTGTGTTGGGCAAAGGCCACTATCTTGTCTCTCTGTGATAGGCCATCTGCCTTGAACAATGGTCAAGTCTTTTCATTTTATACATGTTGAATTTTCTAAGCTGCTAATCATTCTTTTTTTGAAAGAGAAAACTTCAAAGGAAAAAAAAAAAGATTAAACTTAATACAGGCACAATCTGCAGTCCTCAGAATCAAACACTCAGTAGTGTCCACTAGGGTAATTGATTATGTATGTATGTATGTATGTATGTATGTATGTATGTATGTATATATTTAATGCATTTAGGACAGGGGGTACAGGGTCTTCAGGGTCTCACTATACATTTTGTTTATCTTTATTTATTTGGTGGGGGAAGGGACTACAGGGTATTCACTATTCTCACTACATAGATTGGACTCATAGTGATTCTCCTGTTTTCAGCCTCCCAAAGTGCTGGGATTACAGGCATGTGCCACCACGCCCAGTCTCAATCACCATCTTAGCACACCCCAGAGA
>PVKN010028337.1:0-13269 GCA_004027915.1 Capromys pilorides
GATTGAACTCAGTACCCTGCGCTTGCCAGGCAAGCACTTATTCTACTGAGCTATCTCCCTGGCCCCCCTTATGATATTCTCTAAATGCAAATTAATGTGAAAAGTAATGAGCACATCTGTGCTTGAACATAGTTAACATCTAGGCCCAGCTTTTCTTTACCATATTTACTTAAGGTGTTTTGAGGCTGTTCAGAAGTGGTATAAACCGGGCCTGGTGGCATATGCCTGTAATCCTAGCACTTGGGAGGCTGAGGCAGGAGAATCTTTGTGAATTCGAGACCAAGTGAGCTCAAGGCAGCCTGAGCTGCATAGCGAGACCCTGCCTCAAAAAAATGTATAAATTTTTCAAGCGCTGTTATAAAAAAAACTAATTATGAGAAGTTTGTGTGTACATATGTGCACATGCACATGGTTATGTGGGTTTATAGCAGTACCTATAAAAGGTTGAGTTTAATGAAAGGATTTTTATGTATTTGGTAGGCCTGGGGTCAGGGACAGCATGGCATGTGATGTGTGCTTGCCTAAGCAGGCCTTAGTCCCCTGAGCTATCTCGCCAGCCCTTAATGAAAGGATTTTAATAACGTTTCCAACTTTAACAGGGACACTGCTAAGGTCTTAAGAATTGCTTAACAGGCATAAATGGAAACTTAATATTTTGAGACAAACCTATCTTTTCAAGATGTATTCATTTTCTAATAAGTAATATTATTTATAATATACATACTCAATTACTAAATCAATTTAAGCTTTCAGTGTATTTTAAAATTTTTCTGAATTTGGTTTTTGCATAACTTTGCTTAAAAAATGTTGAAATCTTCAAATTTTAATTGGGTGATGGCACATGCATGTGATCCCTGTGCTCAGGTGGCTGGGGCAGGAGGGCTGCTGTAAGTTGGAGGTCAGCCTGAACCACATTGTAAGATCCTGTCTCAACAAGGGCTGGGGAGATAACTCGGTGATTTAAGTGACTGCCTAACAAGTGCAAAACCCAGGTTTGATCCTGGGGACCACATTCCACGCTGGTCCCAGAACCCTGGACAGCACACTGTGCTGGTGCAGGCCTGTAATCCCAGAACTGGGGACGCTGAGACACGAGGATCACTATGAGTTTCACAGGTTTTGCACTGCCCTGTTTTACCTCCCCTTTTCCCTCTCTCTTTTTGGATAAATCTTGTTAAAAGTTCTTT
This sequence comes from Capromys pilorides, assembly GCA_004027915.1. Lineage (NCBI taxonomy): Eukaryota > Metazoa > Chordata > Mammalia > Rodentia > Capromyidae > Capromys > Capromys pilorides. The sequence goes on from PVKN010028337.1 coordinate 1,188, forward strand.
TGGTTTTATCTTTCTGTAAAGTGGAAAAGAACCAATTATCAGTTTTGCTGATCCACTGTTTTGATTTTATTTGGTGTGATTATCTTTACTTTCTTCTAATTTTTGGGTAGAACTTCAAGAACGTTAATAATTTAAGTACTATAATTGTTCCCTCTGTGTAAATTTCAAACCTTCCCTGTTTTTTAAATATTTGCTAGCCTTTGAAGTCACTAAGACCCACAGGTACATGCATGTGCATACTGATTACAGGAACAGGATGTCCCACTGAGTTGCATTTATCCATTTCCAGCCTCTTGCACCACCCCTGCCAAAACAGGGTCTTGCTAATTCACTAAATTGTCTAGGCTGGGCTCAAACTTGCCATCCTTCTTTCTAAAATTCCTGGAGTGCTGGGATCACAGGTGCTGGTGTGAGCCACCATGTCTAAGAACTGTTTTTAAATTTCCCATGATTGTGGATTCGTCAATCTGTTTTAATATACATTTTTGCTTCATATACTTTAATATTATGAGATATAAAAAAGGAAAATTTCTAATGGAAGAAGCTATGGCTATTTCTATTTTTTGAATTGCTAATACTGGCTTTAAGGTCCTAAAGAAATTTTTTCCATGTTATTGGTATCCTGAGCAAAGAACTGGAAAAGGCACATGGAAAAAAAAAAGGTAGCAGGGATTTACATTTACTCAGTGTTATGGTTTATGTCTAGTTGTCCCCCAAAGTCTCATGCAATCATAGGGCAGGGACTTCTAGAGTCTGAGACTTGAGTCATGATCCACTGGGATTATGTGTTTTAGTACGAATGGGATTATGGGTCTGAGTCCTTCTGGGATTGTGGGTGTGGTCTAAGGTGGATAGGTTGAGGCAGAGAGCCTGAATGTAACAAAAAGAGAGAGACAGATGCTGGCTGTTGCTCTCTGCACACTGGTTGGTTGGTTGCCTCTGTCACCGCTTTTGTTGCTGTTCTGCCACCATGAACTGGATGCTCTCTGCCCCGTTCCACTCAGCCTTGGGCCAGCCGAATATGGACTGAAACCTCCAGCAACTGTGAGCTAAATAAACCTTTCCTTCCTTCATTTGAGTGTATTTGTCCCAGCAACAAGTAAAAAGTAACTAAGACACTCAGGTTGGAAAAGAAATAATACCCTGAAGAATGAGAGCAGACTAATGAAAATTGTCACTCTCTCTACTACATTAATGGCTGGGCACCTTTATTTTTTATTTTATTTTTTTTTCTGCAGTGCTGGGGATCCAACCCAGGACCTTGTGCATGCCAATCAGGCACGTACGCTACTGAGCTGTCTCACCAGCCCCTGGGCCTCTTTATACTATATCTTCTGTTTCCAGATTGCTTTTCCTCCATGCCAGCAAAGCATTAGGGGAGGGTGTCCTATCAGAAACTTACCTGGCTACACATCAGGTCTAAGCTGACCTATCAAATCTGGGTTGGTTTTTCTCCAGTGTACAAAACTGCAATCCTTGTGGATTCTGTACCCTGTATGTGTGTCCTGGGTCTCCATGGCAAGTCACAGCTCCTCACTCCATCAATTTTCCTTTCCCTGATCTCCTATCTCAGTTAATATTTTTACTGAGGTGTAACATAAATAGGTTTATAAATTGACTTTCAAGAATTGTTTACATGATTAACCTATATTAAGTTGTATATTTCCATTACCCCCAGGAGCTCTCTTGTGCCTCTGTCAAACACATTGTCTTCCTGAAGGTGTAACTACATTCTGAACTTAATATCAACTACAAATATTTATTTACTTATTTACTTATTTAGTGGTATCAGGGATCAAACTTGGGACCCTGCACTTGCCAGGCAAGCACATATGCCACTGAGCTATATCCCCAGCACCAAATCTCATCTATTCTTAAACATTATATGAAATCCTATGTCATGCATTTTGTTTTTGCTATGCCTTAATATATTTTTATGGTTCATCCATGTATACCAGTCTATTTTGATTTATAATTTTTTTTTACTATTCTGACTACTCCAGTTGTTTTTTTTTTTTTTTGACACAGGGTCTTGCTCCGCAGTTCAGACTCAATGACACTCCTATCTCAGCCTCCCCAGTGCTGAGATTACAGGTGTGGCCCACCAAGCCTGGTTCCTGGGTCAGCACAGCATGCAGTACTGGGGATCGAACTGGGGACCTTGCATTTGGCAGGCACTTCTTATGCTGTTAAACTACCTCCCCAGCCCTCCATTTTTCTTTTGGTAACCATAGGAGTTGTGTCCACTTTGAGTAGTGATTTTTGTTTGCTCCATTTTTCAAAAATTCCTCAATCCAATCAGTCCAAAAGTCCTTTGGCCCAGGGCCCAAAGTAGATGTGGAATCCACTTAGTTACCTATGTACATTCTGCTGTACTACCACCTTCCTACAAACTATCACTCTTGTGGCGATAGTGCTGTAGTGAAAGTTTGTAAGAAGAAGGAATTACTACAGAACACATAATTTGTAGGATTTTAATATTCACAAAGACTGACGTGTAAGAGTACAGGAGATCTGTCCACATAGTAGATACCCAAAGGATTCAAGTTGCAGCCTGGAGCCCATGGCAATGTCCTGCATGAGTCCAGCTGAAGACCTAGAGCCCATGGCGATGTCCTCTGCATTGGAGTGGACAATATCCACTTTTTGAGTGCCAAAAGTAGAGGCTTAGTTGCTATGACAATGTCTCATGCAAGTCTGTTTCAAAGATCTGTGCTGGGAAGACCCAAAGGTGGAAGCCAGAAAGTCTGTGCCAGTGGGATGAGGGATCTGTACTGGAGCCAGGAAATGACACTCAAGAATATAGGGACCAGCGCTCCCTTCAGAAAACCACAGCCATCCTCAGCAACAGCGACGTCCCAAGCTTCTCTGATGGTAACAGCCAAGTTCGTATCAAGAAAGCCAGCATGACAAACTTCTCCAGGAGAATCAGCTGCATACCATCTTTTCCTCTGGAGCCAGGAAGTGATGATGCTCAAAGGATCAGAGCTACCCAAAGTGAACCACGGCCATCTTCAGCAACACCAAGGTCCCAAGCTCCTCCAATGATGAGAGCAGCCAAGTTTATATCAGGAAAGCCATCAAACTGCACTTCTCTAGGGGAATCAACAGCTCTCCTCTTCCTCTCCAGTTCTCTTTATGCCATTGGCAGCAATCCTCAGGTGGGGCTCTATCCCCACACCACAATGATTCAGTTCAGTTGGACATTACAGGTTGACTACCAGTTGTCAGTCCATCACATATATCTTCTTTTTGTCCCCTGCTTGGGCCTCCTGAAAGCCCTGGCATTTTCTGATAGGGATGTCTTTTATTCACAATGAGCCCCTGACAGCCATATTTGAGTTTATGCTCAGATGGCCGGTGGCTCCTCTAGATAGCTTCAGGAAGGGAACTGGTCATCTGAGGCTCAAACGCAGTGATTTTGGGGTTAGGACTTCCACATTCTCCAACCTCTCAGTAGAGGGAGTGCACTGGAGACTGAGCTATTCAAACCAGGCGAAGTAAAAGAACTGTTCTATGCCTGAAATTGTTTTATTGTTGTTTGAGAACTTCTCTTAGTCTCATTTGGGAATGTCCCAGAAACCCCAAAGTATCCACTACAATTCAACAGTCTTCTTGGCCAGAGGAACTGAAAAAAAGAAAACATTAGGGCCATAATAAGAAGTATGTATTTTACAGGAGCTTGAAAGGGAGGATAGAGCACCCATATTCTTAGCTAACGGTACTCTACTTATTCTCCTTATGATACCTGAAAAGAGAGAAGCCTGTGACTTTCTGCCAAGAATACCCTTAATAATCTGAAAAATCACAGCTTGTCTCCTCTGAACCACTGGGTCTTGAGCTATGTACTATTTATCAGTACATGTCTTTCCCCTTTCCCTAGTAGTTATTAAGGAACCTGCTAATTTTTACCCAATGCTTATAGAGAATGCTTGTTAGTAGAGCATCTGTGATGATCTACAGAGAAAAAGAATACACAGAAGAGGCTGGGGGTGTAGTTCAGAAGAAAGAGAGCCCTTCAGGGCTCTGGGTTTGATATTGAGGGGAAGGAATAAAAAAAAATTACAGAGAACAATAGCATAAAGGAAAACAGAATGAGGAACTGAACTATCTTAATCCATTTGAAAATTGTGTTGTCAGTGATTTACATCATGCTTGTGCAGGGTGTAGGGTGCCCAGTAGGAAGGAAAAGACAAGAGAAAAAGTCCTCATTGGGCCTTATGAAGATCCGTAAGGAAACTTACTAAAAGTGGTTTCTATCTGCACAGATAGACTCTGCAGTTAGGATAATTAGCCAAGCAAAACCAAACCACCTAGCTAGACTAGGGAAGAGGTCCAGTAACACAATTACCAGGAAAGCAGCTCCCCTCACCCACCTGACAAAATGCAAGGGTGATAAGAGACAGCCACCTAACAACTTTTTAAAATGGAAGACACACATGCATGCGCGCCTGTGCATATACAAGTCTGTCTGTTCGCACTGTAGTATCAGTATAATATTGCTCCAGACACAGACACGTATGCAGTGCCTTTACATAATCACTAAGTAAACTGCCCTCCTAGTAGACCCGCCCCCTTCACTGATTCATCACAAAGAACCAGATGGCCAGAAGGCCTTGGTGAGGATCAAAGACAGTCACAGCAACAGATCAGATACTGACAAGTGCCCACCCAGGGGGTGGGAAAGACACTAGCACCCAAGAAAAGGAGCTAGGGACAAGAGCTTGGGGGCTTTCAATGCTGAAGCCCCCTAGGTCCTCATGGTTAACTGTCGTTTGTTAAACTCAGCTTGGCCTTAAGTTCTTTGCTAGTTCTTTGATGGTGCAGGGAGATGTTTTCAGAATAGTGGTTTGGTTTGGTTTGGTGTGGTGTGGTGTGGTGTGGTGTGGCATGGCAAGGTGAGCTGGCCCATGTAGACATAACATTTTGGTTCCCTGACCTGGAAGGTAAGGCTTTGTCTAATTTTTATTATTTTATGTAGTACAGGGTCCCACTACATGGCTCAGACTCATAGTGATCCTCCTGTCACAGCCTCTCCAGTGCTTAGATTACAGGCATGTGCCACCATGCCCAGCTTCAGTGGTAGGCATGGTACACCCAGGCCAGCACAGCATGCAGTACTGAGGATCGAACCCTTACACTTGCCAGGCAGGCGCTCAGATAGCCAAGTTATCTCCCCAGCCACTGTCTAGTTATTGGGTTGAGTTTTACGATCTCGTGGACTCCTTGGACAGCAGAGGAACACTGCTCACTCACCAGACACATCATCTGCAGGGACTCAGAGAACAAACAAGACACCTGGATATCAACAGTGACAACCCCCGGGGTCTTTGGAAACAGATTAGCTGGGAGCAACCCTCGAGGCTGGCTCCATACCCGGTGGGCTCCAGGAACCCTCGCTTTCAAGAAGTACATGTCATTGTTCCACTGATTGCTGTCTCAGGAACTCCATTTGGGTTGGGAATGCAGCCAAAAAATGCTATTCAAGCGCCCCCTCTTGGACTTTCAAGATTTTACTGTAAACTTGTGAAATAAAAAGTTTTTTTTTTTTTTAAATGGGTCTTTACAAAGCTCAGGCTTTTATCTGCTCTGATAGGACTCAAATAGACAGTGGTCACCCTGCCAGCTCCTTAAATGCCCTTAGAGTAACTGTCACTCTTAAAGCTGAGGACAAGTTTCTCTACCACCTTCTGATTAATCCTCTACTGAATGCTGGCCAGACAGGCAGCTGGATTCTCTTCCAGAGATGAATCACTGGTTGCATGGAACCAGTGAAAGCCAAGAGGACAATCCAGGGGTCACAGCCAGGGTGACTGACTCCCTGGTGGACAGCCAAAGGTTGCTCATGGGAGATGCATCCTGAGAACCCGAGTGGGTAACTAGTAGGAAGATCTCCACTTAGCTATGGTCCCCTGTGCTCCCTCTGGCAGCACACAGACATATCATCCCTACCTGCACTACTCCGTGAGGTGAGCGCTAATGCAGTGATCTTCTGATATTCTTAACACTGTTAGAGACCTTTCTCACACCTCTATTAAGAGTTGAGTTATAGGTTTAGACTTCATTTTCCCCTAGTAAGGCAGACCCCTCTTCAGATAGATCTTGATATGTTACAGGTCTGGGCACAGGTATAATAACTTTCACCCTGATGACAGACTTTTGCTAGGACAAAGACCTAAGTTAAGAATCTCTTCTCTTCTCTCTCTCTCTCTCTCTCTCTCTCTATATATATATATATATATATATATATTTTTTTTTTTTTTTTTTTTTTTTTTTTTTTTTCTTTGCGTTCTACTTGGCTGAGAACTCCTAGGCTGCCTAGACTTTGTCATTAGACCGTCTCTCTCTAGGCATTAGGCTGAGGCAGCTTTGCAACAACTGTTTGCCTTTAACACAGAACGGCCATCAGAAAGTGATTTACACTCATGCCTCATACATCTGCTATCTAAAGGTACAAAAAAGTTTTAGTCAACTTTTCTCTTGTCATGTGTGAGAATAAAAACTGACAAATGTGCCTAACATTGGTGACTGCTAGATAATGGGTGCAGACTTTACTCTGTGAGAATTTGTTTTTTGAGACAAGGTGTCATTCTGTAGTGTAGACTGGCCTTGGACTATGTAGCCCAGGCTGGCTTTGAACTCATGGGGATCCTCCTGCCTCAGCCTCCTGAGTGCTGGCATTATAGGTATGTGCTACCACACCTAGCTCATGAGCTTCTTAAATATATAACAGATAATAAACCTTTTTCAGTGAGGGTTTATGGACAGCTTATCCAGTACTACTGTATAAAAAATTGTTCAGGATTAAGAGATTGAAGGGCCAGGGAGATATAGCTTAGTGACACAAGGGCCTCCCTGCCAAGTGCAAAGCCCCAAGTTCAATTCCTGGTATAAAAAAAAAAAAAGATTTAAAAAACCCAGAGACCTCTTTGGCCTAAGGCTGAGATTTCTTCTAGACCACTGCCTATCTCTATTTATCCTCAAAGGTGACAGGTCTCCTCCACAGCTTAGGATTGTCCAGTACAGTTAAATCCCTTCTGTCACTCAGGAATAATTTGGCTGCACAACTCCCAACAGCAAGGGTGGGGGTAGTGCTTATTCTGCCCCTTCCCAGCATGCTCAGAGCTCCCTTCTCTACAGAACCCAGTAGTGTTAATGAGGAAAGACAAGGCAGAAACACCTCTCCCTGGGGTCTTGGTGGAGCAGAGCTGGTGGGCAGGGAGGGGAGGATGGGGGGGGGTACCATGCCTGGCCTTGCTCAGCCACTTGTGCCTGTTTCCCTAAGGCACAGTGGCCTGGTACCACAGCTGCCACTGACAAGACTCCCCTACACTGTAAAGATCTGGCTAGATCACTCTGATCTCCCTCTCACCTTCCATTTATTCTGTCACCAACCCACTCTCCCCAACAAATTGACTAGAGATCTTCGAAAACTTAATCTGTAGAAAAGAGTGTTTCAGGGAACCTAATTCTTGCTCTGTATGTTAGAGCTTCTTGATTCAGGGTCTTGGAATTAAAAAAAAGTCAAAAGGGCAGGCCACCTGAACAAAAGAAAACCCTTTATATAAAAATCTGCCTCCAATAATCATCTTAGCCTCAAACATCATTTGGAGACATAAGAGGGGCCACAAAGACAAACTCAACTAAGGCACAGGTCTAAAACCACAGGCAGGTACAGCAGATAAACCTAACAATGGTTAGGGCCAGTGAGGAAGTCAAGGCTGCAGGCCACTTCCTGAGGCAATGTTTTGGGTAGACAGCTCCAATAGGTTGAGCCCCAGACAGGCTTTCTTCCTCATTAGGCAGGAGGAAAGATGTCTGGGTAAAAGCATCTAGCTGGAGAGGTTAAACCTGGAAGGGCTTTCTTCTCCATTTTGTAATTAGGGGAAACTTTTGCACAGCAACAGGTGTAAAAGAAACCCCTCACACTTAGTCTTTCTCTTCCTTTGTTAGACAAGGGAGTAGACAGCCATTCCACCAAATTGCCCCTAAAATGCCTTCGCAAATGTGAGAGAAAACTAAACCCCTAGAGTTAAAGTGTGGGCTAAAGTAGAAAATCACCTTCAGTAGATAGCTCAGTGTTCAACCAACCCTTTGCAGTTAGTTGCTATGGGACCAGTCTCCCGCGCTTATCTGAGTGGAGAGGGACCTAACCTTGTGGGGTGCCCCATCAGGGTAAGAAGGCAACTCCAGAGGCTTCCCCCCATCCCCCTGTGTCACTCCTCCTTTAGAAACAGGCATGGGGACACTTGTGTCTGTCCATTTGTAAAGGGTTGCAATGCCTGCAGTTTTTTTTTTTTTTGTCTTTTTGAGACGGGGTCTCACTATGCAGTTCAGGCTGGCCTTGAGCTCACTTTCATAGCCCAGGCTGGTATCAACCTCACACCGATCCTCCTGCCCCAGCCTCCCAAGTGCTGGGATTACAGGCGTGCACTACCACATCCCGCTATTTTTTTTTTTTTTTTTGTACAGCTGTTTTAAGCTTAACTAGTTTTAATGCTTTTTTTTGAGCTTTCCACAGAAAAACAGTTCATAGAGGTTAAAATAGATCTACAACTTAAGCTGACTTATAAATTTTCATTTAAAGATATGCTTCCATCCAAGTTGCCAGTAAACTGGGACATTATCAACAATGGTTTTACAAATGCAATGCCAGTTGTCTGTGTATAACAACTTTGGAATCTTTCAGTGGTCAAAAATAATGTGTCGATTTCTCACCAGTTATCCTGAAAAACAAATTTGTCCAACAGCTTTCCCATGCGTAAGGCATCCTCATTTAGTTATTTTAAAAGACTCCTTCAATGAATAAAACAGCAGTTGCCTGGAAAACAACTATTCCCATCTATGTTCACTAATGAGACTGCCAGTAATTTCCATATCCTAATGGGCGATACACCCCAATATATATTGCTAAACATGCTATTTTGTTTACATTGGTTATCATCAAAGGATTTTAAATTCTAAGTATGTTATTGTAATATGTTTACAATGTTTTGTTTTTTAATCTTTACATATTTGGTAGAGGATCTCACCATGCAGCTCAGCCTCAGTGATCCTCCTGTCTCAGCCTCCCAAGCGCTGGGATTATAGACATCCACCACCATACCCAGGCTCCAGAGCCTGTGCAGCATGTAGTATCAGGGCTTGAACCCAGGTCCTTTTGTTTGCCAGGCAGGCACTTAGACTGCCAAGCTATCTCCCCAGTCCCTACAGTGGCTAAGTTTTCTATGGATGTTTTCTTATTAAAAAATGCTCTTAATACAAAACTGAGGTTTTCATATAGCTGTAACATTGAGCTGTGAATTATGGCTAATTCAACTGTGTACTAAATGTACTAAGTTTTCAAAAATGTAAAACAGTTATCTTTTTTTCACAGATTGAAATAACCTTTTTGTGTTCCAGCTATTTATAAAGAGGGACATGCTAAGCTAGCATGAAACCACCAGCCAAATAATTTTCCTTCTCAAAGCTTATGTGAAGTATGTTATGTCACTACAGTTAAAAGATGCTCAGGTACTGAACAGTCCAGATAATGGTGCTCAAAATTAAATGTTGGACATTAATAACTTGTAAAGTATATTGTAGGTTCATTCTTCAGTGGCAGAACAAACTAGGTGGAGCCCTCTGCTGCTGGCATGTACCCCATCAGAGAGCATGTGGCAGGTGTGGGGTGTGGAGGAAAGTGGCAGACTGGAAAGATAGAAACAGTATGTATAGTAACTGTTTTGAATTGATACTTGAATTATTTGATTCAGCTAAATTTTATTGAATACTTAGTCAAGAATAATCACTTTGGGAACGGAAGGGACAAATCTACATTTTTATGTTGTAAATAAAATCTTGTTATTAAAAGTTTCATGTCATTCAATAGCTTGTAATTAGATAAGGATGACTAGAGAGCTATTCAGGATAGGCATTCAAATATGTTTCAAAGATATCATTGCTATGCTACAATACCAAGTGGTCATTGATCAAGTTTTCTCTATAAAATTATAATTGTTACCTGTTAAAAACAGGACTAAAGCCTATAGTCCAAGGATACTTAGAGAAGGACTTGTATGAGAGGCTGTCAGACCCTATAATACTCATTTAAGGGGCCTACTAAATAAGAGATTACTTCAAGACCTGTGCCTCATGAATGAGGCTATGATGCCCTACACCTGGCAATGCCCAATCCCTACACTTGACAGATTTCAGCCTCAGCTGCTTTTCTCAGATCTTAAAGAGGTCTTTTTTGTTCCCTTAGTGTCTGAGAATCAGAACCTCTTTGCCATAAAAAAATCAACTAGTGGGGCTGAGACAATTGACCTGCACAGTCCTTCACCACGGGTTTTGAATAGTCCCCATCCTTGATCTAAATGTATATTTCTGATGCTTTGTGGGGAGACACTAATGTGAGAAGGAAATGCATCCCCCTTAACTTTCTAGCCCTCCTGAGGACATAAAGTGTCTTGGAGCAGGCCCAAATCTGCCAGGCCCAGGTCACCTCTTTAGGACTCCTCATGTATCAGAACAAAGGAGCACAGTTGAGAGAAAACTCTGGGATTCCTTTTGCCAACATATGAAACAGCAAACAGCCTTTTCTGGGGGTGACTATGTTTTGCAAAATTTGGATTCCAAGATATGCTAAAGAGCCTGGGATCCTTAGCCAGTTTCTTATGGAGACACAGGCCTTAGACATCTTAACAGCGAGAGAGAACACTTATGCAGTAGTAAAGCTAAGTGTCTTATGGGCACTCCTGGTGGATCTGCCAAAATCTCAACGGATGTTCAAAATATTAGGCTAGTGTCATGTCAGACTCTAAAGCACCTTTCCCTTACGCTCTTTGTAGGAGGCCGTCATGGGCTCTTCCTGTGGAGAACAGTTGTGGTCATGTTAGTAGTTCTTGCAGAGCTCCTTGTCTGATCCATGCATACTTAAGCAGCTCTTTGCCTTTGTCTCCTCCAGACTTCAAAGTTGTATGGTAGGCTGGATACATGGATAAGGTCAGAGAATTTACTACTCTCACCATATCACTGGTGTAACTGATCTGCTCTCACTAGGTGTTCAACAACAGAGGTTCAGGAGACCAAAACTAAAAAAGATAACTGGGCAAAAAAGACAACCAATATCTTCGTTGTGGCCCTCCGAAGTCCACCACAACTCAAGACCTTTCTATAGGATACTATAACCTTAAGTCACCCAACTTCCTGAGCATGGAGACTGCTAGGATAGTCTTGAGGACACAACATGTGTGCATCATATTAGGAGGGTCATCACAGGAAAAAATGTTCCCATGCTTCCAGAGAGCACCATGTCCATGACCCATCCTGGCAGATGGCATACCTGACAGGAAGAACTGAAAGAGCTTAGAGGTTTTGACTGTGGCCCCAAAAGTAATACCCAAAAAAACCTGACCTTAATAGACAGCAAAAGGTAAATTCTAGTTGACACAGGTCTTGCTTTAACTTACTCTTGACCACCTAGCAGCAGAAGGATATAGCCAGGAATATTTATAACAATATAGACTAGACATACTGAGGGGGGCTCCCATTACTGGCCCCCACTGATAAGGATTGGCTGGTTATATTTTAATCCCATAAAAAGTGTCTATGTGATGCCTTTCCCAATATATTGTTCATGCATGCTTTAATCTCTTGGTAAAGTTTACTGCCAAATCCCAACTAATCATACAGGTGGAACACACAATACAGGTCCACATTTCACAGAGGCCCATCCAACAACCCTCCATGCCAGAGATCTCCATCCACTGCCTCTTAATAATCCCATTCAGCTTGAAGAAGCCAGATTAGTCATCACCCATTTACCCAACAGAAACTGGATAGAAGTCTCAGTAGGGAATGTATGGGAGGTAGGCCTTATAGGTAGGAAAAGAAAAGGCCTCATTGAACTTTAAGATAAAAAAACTTACCAAAAGCAGTTCTACCTTCATAGGTAAGACTCCTCAGGATAACTGGACAAAGAAGGAAAAAGACTCGGGAGAGGCACCAGTTAACGTAGTTACCAAAAAAGTCCATCCTTGGATGTAACAGGGATCAAGAAATTGGTGCAAGCAGCAGAGGGTGAAAAGGGGGGGGTGCA